>ML265394.1:0-39449 GCA_005239495.1 Nicotiana undulata
ACTTTACTATTATGGTAGCATTCTATCTCTTCTAAATGCTCCTAGTTTTAAACTCCTTTGATTCGAGAGGCAAGTGTGCTGAAGAATAGTTCCGGGCTAGTTTTGAGGTAAGTAATGTCTTTAAATCTTGTCCTGAGGGTATGAAACATCAGACTATGCATCCTTTCACGGGTTTTGGAATGCAAACGTTGAAACTTTGGAGATGTACTCCTTACTTAGGCGACTATTGAGTTGCGAAATCGACTCTTAAACCTATGCTTAATTAGTATGATTATATTATGATATGATTTGGGTTGTAAGCCATGTTTGGGGCCTAGTGCCGACCTGTTTACCCCTTGGGGATGTGTTTACGATTTTTCCTCACTGATATGTTATGATTTTACAATCAGTCTTTTTCCTGATAAATTGTTTTGACACTCTGAGTATTTTGATACTATTTATTGAAAAATAAAACATTATTTTGGGTCGAGAACCTGGTATATTTATGGCATAAGAGCAAATTAAGAGTGTCTGACTGAGTGAGGCTTTCAGGCCTTATATGAGGGAGGATTTTAGGCCTATATTGTGAGGAGGCTTTCAGGCCTTATATGAGGGAGGCTTTTAGGCCTATATTGTGAGGAGGCTTTCAAGCCTCATATGAGGGAGGCTTTCAGTCCTATATTGTGAGCAGGCTTTCAGGCCTTATGTTGTTATAGCGCTTGGGTTGTAGGAGCCCCTCCGGAGTCTGTACATACCCCCAGTGAGCGCAGATACCTATTGAGTGATGATTATTGCCCGCAGGGCTGATATTGAGTGATGATTATTGCGTGATGGGATGTTACTGAGTGATATTGAGAATGCCTGATGGGCAATTGTTACGAGAAATGATTATGGCCCGAGGGGCAGTTTTATGAAGATTTTTACCCAGTTTTCGAACTATGATTTACTTCGTTTTCAAACTAGGTTTTACTGGGTATTTTACTGAGATATACTGATATTACACTTGTTTCAAAGGATTTCTGGAAATTGATTTTTGAACTCATGTATTTGATGAATACTATTTGGTGATTTGGTGTTTTACTGGCTTTTGTGAATTGGTGTATCTGTACTGTGTGCTTTATAATTCTCAGACTGTGACTTTTATTTTTATTACTACTGAGTTGGCGTACTCATAAAGACTCCATGTGCCTATGTGCACATATCCATGTACCGATTTGGAGCAGTAACTGCCTTGTTTGTTAGCAGCAGTTCACGGAATTTTGAGGTAGCTGTCCAGCGTCCACAGCTTCTCCAATTCCCTTCCTTGATTAGTATTAGAAATTGATTCATAGACATTTATTATGATATTAGCAGAGTTAGGTTTATTTCTTTTTAGATGCTCATGATCATTGACTCCAGTCTTGGGAGGTTTTGTTTAGACTTATTGGGGCGTTAAGATTTAAATAATTTATTTTATTGCTATGCTCGCTGCTTATCATTGTATTGTGAACTATTATAAAAGAACCAATGCGTAGTAAAGTGATGGTTGGCTAGCCTAGTTCCACGATAGGCGCCATCACGGCCTGTTAGGATTTGGGGTCGTGACATGTGATTACTAAAGGATAACACTAATGCAAGAAACAAATCTTGCATATAATTTTGACGATGACCATAATTTATAATTTTCTCCTTGAAAGTGATATGCACCATATGGATGTTGATGAATATATGGTAGTACCAAATTACTTGAGAGCTCTAGAAGAGACAATTATTAATCTTTTGGAGGAATAAAATTGATTATTGATACGACATTGTGTCGTAGTAAGTCTCAAAGAAACTTATTGAGTTACTAAAATATTCGCGTCCAATTGCAATGATGTCTCTGTAATAATCCGATATGCCTCCACCAAGTGAATTCAGAGGCGGACCTACAACAATACTTGAGGGGTCACGTGAACCCGTTAACTTCGGCAAAAACTCTGTATATATATTCTACTTATATCTGTATATACAATGGGGACCCCTTAAATATTTTTGTTGGCCCCCTCATTAACGAAATTGGGCCTAGAGCAACGATCCGCCTCTAAGCTTAAGTCTTGCTACTGGTTACATGACGCGAGTTCGAAACCCGCTTGCTACAAAAACTTTTAAGTTTCTTTTACTTACTGTACCAGTTACCTGTACTTAGTACAATACTACCACTAGTTGCCGATCTCATTAAGGAAAACATTATTATTAATTAATAGTCAACACTATTAATAATTTCTTATCTCTCCTATTCATCAATTTTATTTTAATTTTTTAATGCCTAAATAATAGTCAAAAGCCCCAATTCTCAATTCCCAATTCCTCAAACGCCTCTGCCTGTTCGGCTTCAGCAGTCCCCTTCCCTTCTCCCGTTCTTCTTCTTCACTTCTTCGATTCTTCCTCAGACCTCAATCAAAAATCAAAATCAAAGCTCGCCTCCACCAGTCCGTCTCCGTCACTCTTAGTTCCAAATAGAGAACCCTTCTTCCTCAATCTCTGGTTAGTGCTTCTCTTACTTTGAAAAATATTTTTAATTTATAACTTAAAGCTTCTCTTACTTTGAAACTTGCTGTTGATTTTCTTTTAATTGAAGAATTTTTTAGAGAGACTTTTGTTTGATTGTGTTTTAGTACAATACATCTCTGTTTCTATTAACCATTGAAAAGAGAAGCTTCACAAAAAATCTTTGTTTCTGTTAAAAATGGCTTCACAAAAGAGTTGTAGTATTAGATTCAATGTGTTGTAGTATCAGTGGAGCTCCAGACGCTTGTCCCCATCTTCTTTAGCATTATCCCCTAACCAGTTCAACTGGTCAAGAAGTGATTAAATAAAGTACTGACTAAAATTCTGCTTCTTTTCTTTGTAGTTTAGTTATAGCTTTTTAGAATTGATTCTTATTCTTTTTTTTCCCAACTTTATTCTATTATGCCTAACTTGATTTCGGTGACACTAAAATCTTTTTAAGCAATATACTCCTTTTTGTACTAATAAAAATCACAACTCTTGCGTTGCTGGAGCCATAAAATCTACACTAAAGGTAATTTCTCATACAAGAAGATTCAATAATTTATATATATGTTTCTCTCTTTTCCTGTTTCTATTGATATTGTGTTTGTTTGTATTCTTGATAGACTCTTAAATTTATTGGACTCATTTTTTGTAGGAAGTTCTTGTTCTTATGAATTGAGATGGACGTATTTTTTACGAAATTTAATTCTTCTCAACCGAGTTCTACTCTTAGAAACAACTCCTCCCATCTTATAGATGAGTTTGATGAGAAATTACTCAATCGCGATCGTAGAGAGAGTACCCATTGATAAATATAGTCCTAGAATACAGGATGAAGTAAGAAGACACTACATTCAAAATGGACCTTGCCAACCGGCTAATCATAAATTTCCTAAAATTTTATTCGGTAATAAAATGCGTCAATTAGTTCCGAGTTGGTTTAAAGGTTCATATTCTAGATGGTTGGAGTATAATGTGAATAAAGATGCCGCATTTTATTTATGTTGTTATTTATTCAAAAATAATTATATTCATGGAAGCACATGCGACTCTTTCACAAAAACGGGCTTTAAGGCTTGGAATAAAGCTTCAGAAAGACTTCCACTACATGTTGGTCAAGTAAGTAGCCTCCACCGCAAGTGTTTCAACAAGATGTTAGACTTATCAAATCAATCCCAATCAATTCAAGTTTATTTTGATAAGCAATCTGAGAAACAAAGAAATGAGCACCGAATTCATTTAAATGCATCAATCGATGTTGCAAGGTTCCTCTTGTACTTTGGATTGTCTTTTCGAGGTCATGATGAAAGTGATTCTTCAAAAAACAGAAGCCTTTTCATAGGGCTTGTGAAATGGCTTGCATTGAGTCTCCCTCAAGTGGATAGAGTCACATTGAAACATGCTCCAAAAAATAATATGATGACTTCGCCAAAAATTCAAAAGGACATTGTGAGTGCTTGTGCACAAGAAATCGTGAAAGCTAAAATCAATTATTTAGATGGGGATTATTTCAGGATATTAGTTGATGAGTCCAAGGATATTCACCATGAACAAATGGCCCTTGCTTTGCGGTATGTTGACAAAAAAGGCCAAGTGAACGAGCCATTTATTGGTCTTGTTCGTGTTGGTGATACCTCTGCAAAGTCGTTGAAGGAAGCAATACTTTCTTTGCTTATGAAACACTCATTAAGTCCATCCAAAATATGTGGACAAGGCTATGATGGAGCTAGTAATATGCAAGGAAAAATGAATGGTCTTAAAGCTTTAATTTTACAAGAAACTCCTTCGGCACATTGCATTCATTATTTTGCTCATCAACTACAATTGACGCTTGTAGCGGTTTCTAAAAAACATAAGGAAGTGAAAACTTTCTTTGCTATAGTTGCTAATGTGTTGAATGTGATTGGAGTATCCTTTAAACGTAGAGATAAACTTCGGAACCATCAAGCAGAATTATTGGAGCGGTTGCTAGAGAGTGGTGAAGTTCAAAGTGGGAAAGGATTAAATCAAGAACAAGGGCTTCAAAGGCCAGGTGACACTTGCTGGGATCACATTGTAAAATATTAGATAACTTTATTGTTTTATTTGCATCTATTGTTCATGTGCTTGGGATGATTGAATATAAAGGTTCTGAGGCTAATGATAGATTGCAAGCAGAAGCCTTTTTGAGTAAAATCAATTCATTTGAATTTGTGTTCATGCTTCACTTGATGTTGAAGGTATTGTTGATGTCGAACGAGCTGAGTAAAGTTTTGCAAAAGAAAGAGCAAGATATTGTCAATGCCATGATATTTCTTGACCTTACAAAGGAAAGGTTGCAACAAATGAGAAAAGAAGGATGGAAATCATTAATGGATGAAGTCTCTTTGTTTTGTGCTAAACATGACATTTTGGTGCCCAATATGAAAAAATTCGATATTCTTGGAAAGTCGTAGCGTAGGCCTTCTAGTGTTACTTATTCACGTCACTTGCATATTGAACTTTTTTATACAATGATTGATTTGCAACTTCAGGAGCTTAATAGTCATTTTGATGTTGTTAGTGGTAACTTGCTTCTTGGTATGTCTAACTTGAATCCGGCTAATTCGTTTGCTAATTTTGATAAGGAAAGAATAATGACATTGGCCAAGTATTATCCAGATGAGGTTGGTGAATTGAAGCTTCGGGATCTTGGTCACCAACTTGACACTTTCATATTGCACATGAAACATGGTGACCCTAGATTCTCATATTTGAAAGGAATTGGTGATTTGGCAAAAGCGTTGGTTGAAGCAAATCCCGTGGAGACATATTCACTTGTTTATTTACTTGTGAAGTTGACTCTAATTTTACCTGTCGCGACTGCAACGATAGAAAGAGCATTCTCATCCATGAAGTACATCAAGGATGAATTAAGTAGTAGTATTGGTGATTCATTTTTAAATGATTGTTTAGTTTGTTACTTTGAAAAAAAAGTATTTGCAAATGTAAGCAATGATGCTATTATTTACCGTTTTTAGAATATGAAAATGCGTCGAGTTCAAGTATAAGTGGACGATGTACTTTTGTTAAATTAGTATCAATTAAAGATATTCTATAATATTGAAGTTAGTATTTTGATTTAAGTTGTGCCTTCTTTCGTTCACTTTTTGGGAAAATAATAGATTACTTTTGTATGTCACGAACTGCTATTAAGGCCACTAAACTAGTTTTACATTTTGAAGTTTACTCCATTTAGTTCATGTGTGCGCATGGATGTGCAAGATTTTTGTTTTGGAATACTTGTTTTAAAATTTGTGTTTGTAGGTCAATTTGGGAGTATGATGAAGTTGAAGTTTGTGTTCGCGGGTCAACTGGGGAGCCTGATGAAATCAAAGCGTAAGCTCTTCTTACTTTATTGTAGTTTTTTGCTTAGCAAGTTTATATTATATAGTGGATTATGCTGCTTATTTACCAGTTTATGCTAGAGTTTATATGTATTCTTTTTTTGGCTAATAAAGTTTTAGGTAATTCACTCTAATGATTATGGTGCCCCCGTCATTCTCAAATCCTGGGTGCGCCTCTGCAAGTGATAACGAAAGTACATTCACGCTATCATCAATAGCTTTGTCCATAGCTGCTAATATATCGGAACTAAAACATCCACCAACCTAGCAAACTTTGTACACTGCAACTCTTGCAGGAGTAGTCATTCCACGACCAGTTTCAGGAGCATAGCCAAAAAGGCTAGCGCCTTGAACAACTGAACCATCTGTTGTGGTAGAAGTGTGATAAATGAAAGATTTAATATATTCTATTATTACAATTTATAACTTGTAGTGGGGTAATATGTATGTAAAAAATTACCCGCTTTATTCTCCAATTTGTATTACACAAATAAAAGAATATCACAATAAAGTGGATGTTTATTGATATAAAAACTCATGTCATAATAAACTTGAAGTTTGTTGATAATTGCACACGTCATGGTGTAAACCTGAACTTTATCAATATTGATAATTTATTCAGTTGACATAATTGGTTTAGTCATATCAATTTAAGTATGATGTGCAAAAATTAAAGAGAGATCACATGGGTAAATATTAAAGAACTAGAAAGTTCTTTACGAATTCTCTTATGTTGCTTATTCTCATTAATTAATAAACCAACTAAAATTGGGATTGAATCCCATGAATGCTGGACATATCAAAGGTGAATCTGACCTCATTCACCGGCTATGTATACCACATAAGATGCATCTATGAGATGGTTACATGTGCAATTATTATTAACCTGCAACCTGCTGTTCGCGTGACAACTTGCTCAATAGTTTAATTTAGAGCATAATTTCCAGACTGTCTATTCAAGATAGTTCATCTTGATAAGTTGATTTACATCACAATTGGTTTAGCAAAATAATTTATTGAGTGCCTCCACTTAATAGCTAAACTATTACTGAGAATTAAGTTATTTATATCAGTTTGATATATATTACATACGAAAGTATATTACATTCTCCCCTCACAAGTGGTTCAAGGTCAGGAACTAAATAATTTCATCTTATTATTATTGATGTGCGGTGCATATTTTGATTAATACCATAACACACAAAGATGAGTTCCCAAAATTGAGGAAGAAAATTACTTTTTCTAACATAAGGGGGAGATAAGATAAACAATTGAGAAAAAGTTACGTGAAATGAATTATCATTTCTACATCTAGATCCTCATATAAGATAATATGAACTTGAAGTTCATAAAAAGATAATCCATCTGCAATATATTGCAAAGCATGCCAAACGCATTTGCTGACCCAAAGAAAGTAACTATATTCTCACTGAAAATGCTCATATTAGAATAAGTCCTAGAAGGACAAAGCCTATGGCACGCTTAAAGCGTATAGACAGATCGGTTTCAAATAAACTTCTTGATAAAGAAGATGAGAAAATGATCATAACAAAGGAGGCAAGTGATCTAGAAGATCACATGACATAACACTTCATAAAATCTCAGGAGAGATTCAGGTACCTGAATATATTAATGAAGAGATCTCAATGTTATGTCTTTATGAAGAAAAAAAAATATTGGAACTGATATAAAATGTTCGTCGACGATATCTATATTAGCGCTACGTATAGTTGAGGATCTTAAGTCTATCGAATACAGACACAAAAATATTGGCCAAATGGAAGAGACAAAATTCGAATAGAAATTGTTTCAGACATGTAGTTTTGGACATGTAGTTCAAACACTTGAGTATAAAGTCAATGACGAGTGCAATCACTTTTGTCAAATTTATATGTCTAGCATGACATAAAACTTGACATGCATATAAAGTCTATTCATATGGGTTATATGATTTAACTTATATGACAATGCCTGAAAGATTTAAATTGCTTAAGATATATAATTCTTGGTCCTGAAGCACCACATCCCACGTGCAATTTATTCACATATGTATCTTGCTACAACTATAAGCATGATAATATGATATCAAGAGTTTTTACCCTATGTGAAGATATTGAAATGATGATTCCAACAAGTTCTTCCGAAGACAATACATATATTAAGGATGATGATTCAAAATTGGGGTGCGAAGACTCAAGGATGTGAATTGACGCTTTCATCAGGGGGAGTTAATATGTGTTGTACTCTTTTTACTTACAAGGT
This sequence comes from Nicotiana undulata, assembly GCA_005239495.1. NCBI lineage: Eukaryota > Viridiplantae > Streptophyta > Magnoliopsida > Solanales > Solanaceae > Nicotiana > Nicotiana undulata. Next base: position 8,121 of record ML265394.1, read on the forward strand.
TTTGTCCTACTGGGTTTTCCTTGCAAGGTTTTTAACGAGGCAACCAAAAGGCGCATTTCTAAACATGTGTACTCTTTTTCCTTTTCTAGAATTTTTTCCCACTGGGTTTTATTTTAGTTAAGGTTTTAATGAGGCACATTGTTCGTTGAATAGACATTTAAGGGGGAGTGTTATAAATAATTTTAAAAAAAAGGTGAATGTCTATATTTTAGAGAGATCTTAGGGATTTTACTTGGTGGCTAAGTTACTTTTTCCTTATACATAGAGGGGTCCTATTCCATTGTAATTCATTCCAAAATTCAATAAAAATTCGCCCTCCCTGTTGCTCTGTAATATTGTTTTATAATAATAAAAAATTTGAAATTCGCAAAAGTGAATCAGATAAATTAATAGACGTTGAGTAGTGTACCTAGAGGTGACAAAAAAGAAAAATTGAAGCCATTGAAAAAGATTTACCGATTACACTAATTCATTTCTCAAAAGTAACTTCCGAATCATCATCTCTTATGGTGTATTCCATCCTCATTCCCCATCAAAGTTTTTCATTGCTCTACGAAATCTCTTAACGTTTTCTTCCTCATTTCCCTTTCATGTACTTTCAAAAAATGTGTTTTTTCTTCAATATCCACTTTTCACTAGCAACATAGGGTGTATATTTCTTTGCTAAACGAGAGAGTGCTTTAGAGGTCATGAGTCTGCTTTTCTGTTGGTATAATTTGTTCCTTTGAAAGGGAAAATAGTGCAACTTTTCTAAAGTTATCCTTTAATGCTGTCAAACGAATTCTAATTTTTTATATATTTTATTTCGTATATAGTTATTGGGAAAGAAACAAAAATCAGAAGTAAAAGTTAGTGCTTTCCTAATTGAGTTATAATCAACAATGATTTAAATGAGATTTCCACTGAATGAGTTTAGCGCGCATAACATCAATGTTTAAACAACACTATTTAAAGCTTTGATTGGTAAAGTGTATCCGCTCATATTTGAAGTAGTTCAATCTCTTTAGCGCAATTTTAGAAATCAAACGAGAAGTTTTCCTGTCTTTTAACTACAACTTCGGAAAATTAAATCTTAAATAGTTCAATTTTTTAGTGCAATTTTCTTTTTCCTTCTATCTTCAATTGCAACTTCAGAAATTCGAATCTAAAGTTTTCAAACATGAACTTATTCTTCGAATTTCAACAATCCAACACATGATTCAATACCCAAATCTACTCCAAATGTGCTCAATTTGAAACATAACTTTCAAATATCATAAAGCACAAATCCCAAATATCATAATGTTAAAATAACAACAAATTTAATAAACTCATTTTGCACCTAAGAAAAAGAATAAATCTTAAACACAAGGAAGAAGAAAACAAGAGTGAAGAAGAAGAGAAAAATGTATATTTCTGAAGTTGCTAAAAAATTGAACATCATTTAAGCATTTAAAAAAAATGGGTACAGATACAATCGGTGGCGGAACACCTGCGCGTCACATGAAATGGGCCTATTGACAAAGAAGTCCATATAGTCAAGAAGCCCAAAGAAGAAAATAATTTTCGCATTTGACCCCATATTTTTCTATTCCTCACAATTTCATTCCCCATCTTGTTACTTCTGCCGAACTCGTCCTAAAAAAGTTTGGAAAACCCCGAGTAAAGAAGAAACTAAAAGCTAAAACCCTTTCTCAAAATTTCAACGAGCGAGCACCACAGTCGGACAGAGAGCGAAAGAGAGAAAAGATGAGAGGAATATCAGTGATACTACGACGTTTAGTTGGTTGCAGACCAACCTTCACAGCATCAGGACGACGCTCTTCTGAATTGGGGCAAACATTAATGGTGTCATCAGCCGCCACCGTCTCCTACTCAACCCTAACTCTATTGGAGAAGCCCAATCTACTTCCTGGATTCCAAATTACGGCAAACCTCATCCCTGATTTGCAGTCTCATCACGTTCTAAATCATTCTAGAAACTTCTCCAGTCCATCTTCCTCAGGTTTGTTAGCTACATATGATAGCCTCATGGCATTTTAGTTCTGGATACTGAAAAGTCTACATTTGTATGCTAAATCAGAAAACTAGTCCAATTGCATTTAGTTTGACAAATCTAGTGGTTTTTAGGTTATCCCGTGGTTAGAGGAAATATGTAAAATCTAGTTAGTGTTATATCTGACTCTTAAAGTTGATGATTTCAAGACCACAGTACTTTCAGTTGGTGGAAAAGGTAGACAGGTAGTATAACAAGGGCTGTGGTAGACTTTGGTCACGAGTTTGAACCTTGCAGTGAACCAAGTTTTGTATTTAATCGGAGAAGTTTAGAGGAAGGGGCTCATTATCCGCTGAGTTCCAAAGCTAAACTATTAACTTCTTGGTTATCCTGAAAAAAGGTTGATGATACCGAAGGACAGAGTTGACTATGACAAATTGAAGAAATATTGGTCCAACAATTTTTGATCTTCAATTGTTGAATTAGTCTGAAAAGTCAATGATTTTCCCTTTAGATGTTCAAACACCTATCTCCTGCAATTTCTCATCTTATTAAAAAAACACCTATCTGCTGTAACTACATTTTAAGAAAGGAAGAGCTGAAAGGGAAAACAGTTCCGAACTTATGAGATTCTTGACTGATTGTTTTACTGAATTACCTACTGCTGGAAGTGCTGAAAATGTTGCCCTGTAAATACCAAGAACCTGAGGGATGCTGTAGGTCATATAGCAACAAACTTTGTCAATTAAGGACACTGTAGACTGTGTATGTATACTGTTAAGGAATTGAAGGGTATTTGAGGAGCAACAAAACATATACTAGTTGTATCTATGGTTATTAATAGAGAGCTACATGCTTAGCTTAGAATGGCTTACACTAGGTTCATTTAAAAGTTTCCTAGTATACTTTGCTCGGATTATGACCAATTGTGTTCTGAAAATATAGTTGTTACGTCTGCAGTCAGGATAAGCATGTAACAATCACTTGAACTTTAGGTTCACAAGTAGGAGCTAGAGTTGTCAGCCGATTATTTGATAATAATAAATACAATTTGTGATTGATGTAAGGGTGTACCTTTTATTGTAGAGTAACAGGTGTAGTATGTGTGGATTTGATTAGTGAGGATCCTCAGTTACTGATCCTACGAGTCTTTCAAGCCTCTTGAATGTCATTTTATACCCAAGGAGAACTTGATATTTTTGGTACCGGATGATAATGTCTTATCCACCCCTCTCCAAAAAAGTAAAAAATTCAAAAGGGGAAGAAAGAATTTCATTTGGAGTTTGCCTTTTGCCAAAAAAACAAACAAACAATTCTTCTATTACATATGGAAAGATTTTCTATGTGACACCGATGCCAGTGTTATCAAAGGGGCGCTTAAAGCGCACTCAAGCCCTGAAGCTAGGCTCAAAATATGTTGAGCGCTTCGCCTCGCTTAAAGGGCGCTTTAGTGTTGTCATCAAGGCTCTAAGGCATACTTTTCCTAGCTAACGAGCTTAATCTGGAAGGCGTGACATTAAACAATTGATATTTCACTTTCTCGTAAATTTTCTTCAATTTCTTTGTCCATATAGTTGGTATTCATGCTTATAGATATTACTCTTGGACTACACATACATATTTGTAGTTTTTCTCCATTTGCGTCTTTTTTCATTAATCGCTTTGCGCTTAAAGCCCCAACAGACCTTATAGAGCTTTTGTTGCGCTTTTCGCTCTTGATAATACTGACCGATGCCCTTGCTGCTTGTTGACCATTCTGGAGTTGGTTAATTACAGGTCCATCGAATATTGTCTCAATTGAGTCTGAAGAACAGTTCAATACTTCACTTCGCAAAGTACAAGGTATTTCCATGTGATTAGGCTCAACAATATACCTGTTTAATTTGTGTAGGACTGTAGGTTATGACTTATGGCTCCCACACTTGCTCAATATCTGTTCATATGTTGCAGATGAATCTTTGCCTGCAATATTCTACTTTACTGCTGTCTGGTGTGGGCCCTGTAAGCTTGTTAATCCTTTTTATAGATGCATATCTTTTTTGTTATATTCCTTTTATCACTGCATAATTTCAAAGATGAAATGGCCTGAATAGATTTCTATTCACTTCAAGAAGTTCCCTTGAAGACTCTCATTGTACATCATGTCAAGCAATGAAAAGGACAATGTCTTGCTTTCCAATTAGTTTTTCTTCAATATTTTATTAGTGATGCATCTCCTGGGTGCTATTCATGATTACCCCTATGCTCCTTTCCTTTTTCAGGCAAATTGTTATCTCCAGTAATTGGCCAATTGAGTGAGAAATATCCTCATGTGACAACATATAAAGTTGACATTGACAAGGTAAAGAAATGTCTTCCTGTTGTAATGTCTCTTTGAATCCTTTCAGGAACCCTATTAATGGGTCATGTAAACCGCTCTTTCACGGTGCTGATAGGTGTCAATTCTTCTTCCCTTCCTTGTTTTTTTGGATGTGTTGAAATTATTATTTTTAAATGATGCACCGATTTGGTGCTCTTATACAAAAGAAGATACATCAGACCAGTAAGATGTATCTATATACTATCGCCAAAAAACAACACCAAACAGAGATTTATGTCTTCAGATTGCTGACACCGTGATTGTCCAGATCATCAGTACTGTTTTAATTGTTATCAAGAGCAAAAACTCTACCCAAAAGCATACTCTTTTGTTACCGTATCTCAATTGACAAATGATTACTGAATATTCATGCAGTCCTTTTTTCACTCTCTTCTGTTGTCCCTACGATCATAGCTGTTAACCTGTTGGAAGCTCTGCACCCTCCTTGCAAACATGGCCAACCTCTTGTATGTTATAGATGAAACCTAGAATCATCACCTATCTAACCCTGCCTAGACCATCGCTACCTTCTTATTCATAAGACGCCTGACACTCCAGTAGTTTCAATTACTTGACTATTACCCCTTTCGTATTTGTGCTCCCTATTCCTTCATAATTCACTGTGAATGTCAATCTCTCCAATCCCAACATGTTCCTCCTTTCCTTTCAGATTACAGATCTACAGCGGGAGTACTATTCTTCCTTTCTTGACACACCACCAGTGTAACTAGTTATATTTGGTCTCTAACTACTGTGTCTCCTAAAACATTTTGCTTGATATCGATAATCTAACTTTGACACCTTGTATTTCTCGAATTCTAGTTTATCTAATGTTGTTTTATTTTGATACATATGTCACTTACAGCTATTCCAAGGTTTTGAGTCTTTTGGTGAATCTTCCTTTACATTACAAAAATCGAGAAAATAGACATTGGCATTGGATGAAAAAAGAAACATTAATACTAGGATCTGGATAGTTATGTTAGATTCGTTGATGTAACTTGTAAGACATCTTTTATTTGTCTGTTCTTTCTACCTGCTGCATAACTATTTAGTTTATTTCCACTTTTTTGCTTCTGGAAAATTCTAAAATTAGATGTCTGTGTATGATACTCTGCAGTCTAATCACAGCTAAAAATGGGTCTTGATTCCTGATTGTGGCTGTTCAACTAACTGGGGAATGTCACAGAGAAACTCTTCTGGAGATTTGTGTGAAATAGATAATGGACATTTCTGAACTTGATATTAAGTTCCATATGGCTTGGGTTCAACATCTACTTTCTTTAATTTGTGTGAACCATGGATCCTGATTATATGACATTAGACAATGGGAAAAGTCAACTGCCCAAACCAAACAGAAGTAAACCCTTTTTCTTGGATGAGTAAAGCAGAATTCCTAAACTACTGGTTTGATTGGCAAAAACAGCTCTTTTTGTTGTTGATTTCGCCACATTGAATTCCAGGATAACTTTTGAATGTTAGGGTTTTTAGTTACCCTGATGATGGTCTCTAGCATACCGAAGTCATTAAAGTTGTAGGCTCATAGCCAGCAGTAAGTCATGTCTACCTGAACTTTATTTATAGCTCGTAGCCAGCAGTAAGTCATGTCTATTGGAACTTTTTTTAATCATAGAATTCCCCCTGAGAATATAACCTGCTATTAGCACTGTTGGACATATATTCAGCCTAAGTTGTAGCTGCTTCTTGAAAATAATGCTCGGGTGGTCAAATGGTCGACTCCAAGTCCTGTTCTTGTGAATGTTTGATTTTATTTTGATATGCTGGCACGTTGAAGTGCTGAATAGTGCCTGTCATATTTGTACATTAAGGCTTTCATTTTAAGGAACATCAGCTGGTAGTATTCTTTGTTTGAACAAGTGAGGTATCTTGAAGCTTATAGCTTGCCATCCCTTTGAAGTAGGCATGTTTGGTATGTTTAGTTTGACATTGTTGAGTTGGTGTGCAGATAGAAATTGAAGTACTATTAATATGTTTAGTTTGGACCTGAGTTTATCTGCAGATAACAAGTGATGAATTCATTATTCATAATTTGACAAATAGGAAAAAATGAGAAAAAGAACATCATATGGCTAATTCGTTATGGTCATGGGTTCGCCTTTTGATAAAAGATGAAGTCTATGCTACTTGTCCTAGTTCGAATACTTTCTGGTAATATGTTATGATGCTTAAATTTGTTAGTTTCTTAGCCAGTAGTTTTAAAAATTCCTTAGATTAAATTTTTCTAATTCTATAGAACTGAGTGGTTGCATATTTGGTTCTCCAAGCCTTCCTATTTAGTGGTTAATCCACTTGCATTCAATTAATCCTATCCACTTGTATACTGAGCATGTTTCTACATGCAGGAGGGGCTTGGAAATGCATTGAGCAAGTTGAACATTCACTCTGTGGTAAATCTCAACTTCCTTCTTCTCCTTATCTTCTCAGAAAGCAGACACATGAATATGCATAAGGATTAAATCAATTTAAAGACTATCATGATCAAGCAGTTAAACTTTATATCTGATTACAAATCTTATATACATGATACTGTTATATCTATCAAAAGATTTCTAAAGAATATGTTTTCTTTGTCCATTATCATAAACATATATTTGACAAGTTTTTGTTCTTGTTATTCTCTCACTCTGCTGTGCTGGGGAGATATATTCAGCAAGAAGCATATAGTACTCTGTTTGTGATCTGTCTAGGAAATAGATATGCAGGCTTTTCTACATTCAAATAACACAAAACAAACGATGTTTGTTTCCAATAAATGGGTGAGTGATTGAGTAGGAATAACAATTTGGAGATCCTGCGTTCAAATTCCAGCTATAACACTTGGTGTGAGCCCATCTACTCTAACCTTGTGAGTGGGTTCATCGGACGCCTGTGCTTGTGGGTCGTAACAGACTGCTCGGTTAATTAGTGTGTGCAAGTTGGCCTGGCCACCACCTTCAAATAAAGGAGAAAAAGGTGCCACGTTCAAATTAGCTTGGAAACAACCTATAGAAAATTTAATGATTAAGTTGTAGGAACTTCTAGAGATGGATTTTCCAGTAATGTAGTATGATGTTGTGCAAAGTCAATCAGGGATAGCGATTCAAGGCACGTCTTTCCGGAAGAAGATGTTCTTGTTTATGAACAAAGGGCATCTAAGAGAGTGTCACATGGGTGTTTTATGTCACTCGAATTCCTGCCCGAGGTTCACCCTTGTGCGGCAGTCAAGCCCAACCTTGACTTCAGCCTTCGCAACACTTAGAATTATTTTAGGGATGTTTATTAGGCAAATTTAGGCAGCAAATAAAGTAAAAGGCACACACGAGGTTTACAGGAATTTCTTCCCAACTTGCATTAAAAAGTGAATACAAGAACACAATGAAGCCAACCCCTTGGCCAAGACAAAGAACTCCCTAGTTCCCTGCCCCAAAACGAATTTCCTACCCTTAGGAACACTTAGACGAATTTTGGCTAATACAAATGCCACAAGCTAAATTCTGCCTATTTGGGACAGCTTATGCACATATTTATAGTGCTGCTGCCCAATTACAGTTAGCAGGATTTTAGGCAATCAGTTGACAAGCCCCAACTGATGGGCAAACATGCTAAAACAAGTACAAAAACGTGCCCACACTTCTAGCCCATGTTCAACCATGTTCTGGATGTGGTTGGAACCATCAACTGCCTTCCATGTGCCTTGCACATGTTTTGTAACTGCTGCCTGTGCACAACATGTGCCAATTCTGCCCAGCTGCTGCGTGCCCAAGGCTGGCATTGCGCTCAGCCTTGCCCTTTGACACTGCTCCGCCCTAGTGTCTTGGCCACAACTTGCCGCCCACTGACTTAGCCGCACACGAACATTGCCACAGCTGCCCACTTGAGTCAAGTCGCCCCCAACTTGAACAAATCTGCCCGCATCAATTATTTTTGCTTGTCCCGCATTGCCTTGCCTTGCCATGCCTTTGCCCCTGCTTTGACATGGCTTTGCTTTGCCTTGGTTATGCCAACCCGCACGTCTAAGTGAGATGTGCCTTGCCTCCGTTCAAGGCGCGTTTGTCAACCCCGCATAGTTCGTCATGCCAAGCTGCCCGTCATGATGTTGCCCCATTTTGAAGGTTGTGTGCCAAGGCCATCATGAAAATCTTTGTCACAACCCACACCTGCCGAGGACCTCTGTCAAGGGGCTAACAAACCACCCCACTAGAAGAGTTCGTCGTCCTCGACGAAGCAGTCTCCGCATTTTTCAGCACCACCATAGGCCCTAAATATGCTGTCTCCGACTCATGTTCTTCCTCGTTCGGCTCTTCTTCACCCTTTTCTTCAGCAAACAGAGTTGAGACCCGTTCGAGTTTCGGACAGTCCCTCGCCATGTGTGGTCCTTTGCAAATAAACAACCATCAAACTTGTTGTTTTGTCACTTGTTTGTCGAAGGTCCAACACATTGCCTTTCCTTTCCATTGCCATTGCCCTCAACAACATTACCCTTGTCATTTCCGTTTTTCCTCCACTCTTTTGCCTTGTCCTTGTTCCCGTTTTTGGACTTTGAAGTAGTAGAAAAATCAGAACCGTCTTGTCCCAACCGGAAATCACCCAATGCATCCGCAACAGCGATGACACTAGGAAGGTCTTTCACATTCTGCCTTCGGAGTTCCATCTGCGCCCACGTCTGCAGCCCGTAAAGGAAATTGTGCAGCTTGTCTTCCTCATACATGTTGCTTATATCCAACATCAAAGAACTGAAATCTTTGACATATTCCCTAACCGTTCCAGTTTGTTTCAACTTCTTTAAACGATCTATAGCAATCCAGCCCGCATTGCTAGGAAAGAATTGATCCTTCAACTCTTTCTTCAGCCCTTCCCAAGATTCAATCTTTTCCCTACCAGCACTTACATCATCTGCCACACGCATCCGCCACCAAAGCTTTGCTTCGTCCGCCAAGTACATAGTCGTAATGGTGACCTTGTCTTCATCTCGCACTTGGGCAACCCTGAAGTATTGCTCCATATCCCATAGGAAATTTTCGAGTTTCTTTGAACTCCTTGCGCCATTAAACTCTTTAGGCTCGGGAATTTTGACCTTGGTACAATCTGCCCCGCGCTGGCCATTGTCATTGCCAACAACACGTCACACCAACACATTTTCCGCCTTAAGATATGAGCACTCTTGGCTCAGCCTGCTCAACTCCGCCTCTAGATAGGCGAGACGAGTAACAATAGTCAGAAATTGATCCCCAGTTCCGGCGAGTGCCTCTAATGCAACAACTTTTTCCCTCAGTTCTGCGTTGCCACCAGCCATGTTTTCGAACATCAACACAAAATCGGCTACTGGTCGTCTTGCCTCTGCCACGAACCTGCTCCGCTCTGATACCAGTTGTCACAGAGGTGTTTTATGTCACTCGAATTCCTGCCCGAGGTTCACTCTTGTGCGGCAGTCAAGCCTAGCCTTGACTTCAGCCTTCGCAACACTTAGAATTATTTTAGGGACGTTTAAGACTTAGGCAAATTTAGGCAGCAAATAAAGTAAAAGGCACACACGAGGTTTACATGAATTTCTTCCCAACTTGCATTAAAAAGTGAATACAAGAACACAATGAAGCCAACCCCTTGGCCAAGACAAAGAACTCCCTAGTTCCCTGCCGCAAAACGAATTTCCTCCCCTTAGGAACACTTACACGAATTTTGCCTAACACAAATGCCACAAGCTAAGTTCTACCTATTTGGGAGAGCTTATGCACATATTTATAGTGCTGCTGCCCAATTACAGTTAGCAGGATTTTAGGCAATCAGTTGACAAGCCTCAACTGATGGGCAAACATGCTAAAACAAGTACAAAAACGTGCCCACACTTCTAGCCCATGTTCAACCATGTTTTGGATGTGGTTGGGACCACCAACTGCCTTCCATGTGCCTTGCACACGTTTTGTAACTGCTGCCTGTGCACAGCATGTGCCAATTCTGCCCAGCTGCTGCGTGCCCAAGGCTGGCATTGCGCCCATCCTTGCCCTTTGACACTGCTCCGCCCCAGTGTCTTGGCCACAACAAGACTTGCCGTCCACTGACTTAGCCGCACACGAACATTGCCACAGCTGCCCACTTGAGTCAAGTCGCCCCCAACTTGAACAAATCTGCCCGCATCAATTATTTTTGCTTGTCCCGCATTGCCTTGCCTTGCCATGCCTTTGCCCCTGCTTTGACATGGCTTTGCTTTGCCTTGGTTATGCCAACCCGCACGTCTAAGTGAGATGTGCCTTGCCTCCGTTCAAGGCGCGTTTGTCAACCCTGCATAGTCCGTCATGATGTTGCCCCATTTTTGAAGGTTGTGTGCCAAGGCCATCATGAAAATCTTTGTCACAACCCACACCTGCCGAGGACCTTTGTCAAGGGGCTAATAGAGAGCATGATCCTTTAGATGCTGTCAACCCCTTGTCATGTCTTGGTTATTCAGGTAATCAGGTTCATACACTATTAGTGAGAGCATGTAATGCTTGGTTAAACAGGTGTTTCCAGAGGCCCACTAGTTAATTAGCTCAGGGTCAAAGGATGATTTATCCATTTTTCATAATTGAAGGTTTGGTTTTAGATGGTTTTTGTGGCAAATGGACTTATTGAGTAGAATGTGATGATTGATTATGTGTCAAGAAATTGTTAGAAAGGAGAAACATTGAAAGGATGGTGTTTTTTTTTTGATAAAGTAAATTGTATTAATCAAAAGGGAGAGAACTCCCGTATACAAGTAGTATACCAAAAAGTAGAGAATTTACATCAGAACATGATTCTCTACAAAAGACGCCCAATCTTCTATACAAATGGGGGCTACATGAGTGCACCAAAAAGCGATCAAAGATAAAAGACTATTCTTAAGATGTGAAAAAGTAGACTCAGTCCCCTCAAAAGCTCTCCTATTTCTCTTCCCCCAAACTATCCACATGAGAGCTAACGGGGCGTACTTCCACGCCTTTTGCTTTCTTCTTCTATGGATACCGGCCCAGTTATATAACATTTCCTTTACAGTGCTTGGCATCACCCATTGAACACCAAAAAGGTTCAGAATTGCCCAAGCCGAGGACACATGACAATGCAACAAAAGATGATCAACTTCTTCCCCTGAGCTTTTACACATGTAACACCTACTAACAAGTGTTATTCCTCTCTTTCACAGATTCTCAGCAGTCAAAATCACCCTCCTCGCCGCTAGCCATGCAAAAAAGCACACCTTCGTAGGTGCCTTAGGAATCCAGATCGAGGAGTATGGAAAAGAGGCCTCCTCTCGCACCAACATACTCTGGTAAAAGGACTTTACGGTGAACAAACCGCCGCCACGCAAACCCCATCTCCAAGAGTCACAGCATGGCTGGGGCCTGTCTTGCCCATATAGCAGTGTCAATAAATCTTGAAGCTCCGCAATCTCCCAATCTTGCATGTTCCTTCTAAATGAGAGGTCCCATACTACCCCCTTCATGCTCCTTACGAATCTGTTGGACCAACAATTCCTTCTGATTTGAAATTCTGAAAACGTGGAGGAAGGAGACCCTCAGAGGATCTTCTCCACACCACTTATGATTCCAAAAGCTGATTCTCCTTCCATCTCCCACCCTGTAAGTGATGTTGCCACTGAAGGATTCCCAATTCTTCATAATGCTCCTCCACAGCCACACTCGAAAGGTGATGTGATTGCCTTGGTCCTCCAACCCCCTCCCGTGGAATCGTACTTTTCTACTGTGACCTCCCTCCATAGAGCATGCTCTTCAACCCTGAATCTCCACAACCACTTCCCCAACAAAGCTCTGTTGAATACTTTAAGATCTTTTACTCCAAGTCCACCCCACTTCTTTGGGGAAGTGACTGTCTGCCAATTCACTAGATGAAACTTTCTAGTTCCATCCGCCGCATCCCAAAGAAAATTCCTTTGAAGCCGCTCCAGTTTTTCGGTGATGCTCACAGGAGCTTGCACAGGGACAAGTAATAGGTGAGCATACTCGATAAAGTGCTTTTATTGAGCACTTCCTTGCCGCCTTTTGACAAGTACCGTTTCTGCCAGCCTGCTAATCTTTTTTCAACCCTTTCGATCACTGGATTCCAAATCGTAGTATCCTTATGCAAAGCGCCCAATGGGAGACCCAGGTAAGTAGTGGGAAGGGAACCCACCTTACATCTGAGAACATGAGACAAATCATCAATGTTAGCAACCTCACCCACCGGGAAAATCTCACACTTGCCGAGGTTGATTTTGAGCCCTGATACTATCTGAAACCACTGCAGGACCTGCTTCAGGCAGGTTAGCTGATCCATATCGGCATCACAGAAAATCAGGGTGTCATCCGCAAAAAGCAAATGAGAGACTCTTCGGGCACCGGGCACCCCGATCAGAGCTGAGAATCCTCTTAAGAAGCCTCCGCCCGACGCACGATCCATCATTTTACTCAGAGCATCCATCACTAGGATGAATAGCATGGGGGATAGGGGGTCACCTTGCCTGAGACCCCTGGAGCTGCCAAAGAAACCACACGAGTTACCATTAACCAGGACAGAGAATCTGACAGAGGAAATGCATAACTTGATCCATCCTCTCCATTTTGCCCCAAACCCCATCCACATCATAATGAAATCCAGAAACTCCCAATTGACATGGTCGAAAGCCTTCTCAAGGTCCAACTTGCATAGTAAGCCGGGTTCTCTATTTTTCCTTCTGGAGTCTACAAGTTCATTTGCCACCAAAGCAGCATCCAGGATCTGCCTACCTTCCACAAACGCATTCTGGGAGGACGAAACAGACACGTCAAGGACCTTCTTGAGTATGTTGGAGAACACTTTAGAAATAATCTTATATACCTTCTTTCTTAGGCACAATAGTAATAAAAGAAGCATTGATACTTCTCTCAAAAACACCATTCACATGGAAGTATTCAATGGCTTCCATCAACTCCCCCTTGATGGTATCCCAACAGAGCTGGAAGAAGGCCAAGGAGAAACCATCAGGCCCGGGGGCCTTATCACCGGCGCAACTCGATGCAGCCTCGTGCACCTCCTCCACCTCAAAAGCCCTTTCTAGCCACTCACTGATGTTATGTCACGGTGAGTGCTGGAAATGCATGAAAAAGATCTAAAGTTTGAGAGAGTGGAGATTTATTTCTTAGCGGAGATGCATGTACAATTAGAGAAGATTAGTTTTTTCATGAGTATACTCTAGAACGTATTCAACGTGGAAATTCTAGATCATGTGATATTCATCAAAGGGGAATACTTTGAATCAAAGAAGATAAAGATATCACAAGAGACTGAGAGCTTACTCTACTGTTACGAGATTTTCAAAATTAAATAAAAATTATTGATTCTGGTGATGTACATAAGTTCATGATCAGATGGTTTAACAGAAATGTTCAAAATCTGATTTGAGTTAATACAGGGTTCATCGGTAGTCAATTCCTCTATATAAACTAAAACTATTCATTATATGCAGCCTACACTACACTTCTTTCAAAATGGGAAGAAAACATCTGAAGTTATTGGTGCTGATGTTCAACGCTTGAAAGATACCATGGAAGAGCTCTACAAGTGATATTTACCTTGAAACAATTCATGTCTGTTAAAGCTGATATCAGGTCTGGTTCTACAAACAGTAACTCTGGCGTTTCGAACTTTTATAGTTTCAGTAATCATTCTAGAATTTAAGTATGCTCGAATGTAATGTTATCTGGTGCTGATTGTTATATTTTGGTTTCCCCCGAAAGCTTTTTGTTCGTAAGGTGTGTGTCTGGATGACTGGATGGAGCAAAATGGATCTTTTTCACAGCAATTCGTTACACCCCTCCGAGTAGATTCCTGTTATAGTCAGTTGTCTATCGAGGCACCACGGGACATTGATACAGTTGGGATTGTGACGTGCCAAAACACCCTGAAACCAAAAATATTGGATTAATTGTATAGATAAAATTATTCTTGCTAAAGTTTATATCTCCCAAACAATTCTCGACTTTAAACACATCTGTGTCAATATCCTTTCGATAAAAATAATTGCTATATCAAAATTAAGTTATTATGTAAGAGTTCTAACATTATTACTTTGATGAAATTGTATTTATACGGAATTAAGATTTTAGTGTATTTTGTGAATTTATTTTACACTATAAGTTTAAGTCTTTTGTTTTAAACTCCGGGTCAAGTTTGGATTTTAGGGAGGTAGAACTTTTTTACTTCACTACGTCATAGTTTTCCTTCAGCGGATTTACTTATTCATTAAAAAGGTTTAAAGTTTACCTTTCCTTTTTTTTTTCATTTTAAAGAAGTAAACTCTCTTTAATTTTATGCCTTACATCTACTTAAACATTAGTCACTTCAATGGTGCTGGTGAAATAAAAAATTGATCTCAAGCAAATTAAAATATATTAGACTGGGATGGATGGAGGACAACAAGGACAAGGAGGTTGTCCTGTCATATAGCCCAGCCTTCCCCCTGTAACTAGTAAGCCATAAGATTTCTCATATCAGCTGGTGATTCGTTTCTTTTTTTCCCCATTTTTCAAATTTGTACTACATCTGTTTCAATATAGGTTAGGTAGTTTGATTTGACGCTTAGTTTAAGAAAATAAGAAGACTTTTTAAGGTAAAAGTTTTGTGGAGTTATGACGTTTGTGTGGTTATAAAAACTTCTAATTAAGGGTGAAATTCAAAAATAGTTAGATTTACAAGTGGTAATTGGAAAATAGTCACAGTTCCATAAGTAATTTAAATGTAGCCACTTTTCATAAATCGATAATTCTGAACGAAAACACTGTTCAAAATTCAAAAATTTTTCCAACATAATATACTGGAGCTCTAGCATAATATACTAGACTTCCAATATAATATATTGGTCTAACACAATATGCTGGAAGTTCATACACAAGTACTCCAATCTCCAGTATGCTGGAACTTTTCGTGTGTTGGAGTTCCAGCATAATATGTTGGAAGCTCATACACAAGTGCACCATATCTTCAGTATATTATGCTGGAACATTTCATGTTACAGCAAAATAGTGACTATTTTCAATGACTCTGCAGACACTGGCTATTTTCAATTATCAGTTCAAAAATTGGCTAGCCCGTGTTATTTTCTCATTAAGCATAAAATGGGTAAAATAAAGAGTTTAAAGTTGAATATTTTCAAATACGGAAAAGGTAAAAAAATGTCCTTAACGTATTGGAAATGGCTCAAATATGCCCTCCTTTCACCTATTGGTCCATAAATATTCTTAACGTTAGTTTTCGGACTAAAACTGCCCTCCTAACCGAACTATGACATGGCATATGTGGCACTGGTTTATTGGTACACATGAAGATATCAGACCCAACACAAATCACCCGACCCATAAATTATAGATACTTCAACTTGGTTTCTGATTCTTATAGCAACGTATCTTTTGATTATTGGAATATCCAAAAAGAACAGTGAGAGGTTGACAACTCTATGAATTATTTCTCAAGAGCGTTAGGTTTTTGGGTTAGCCTTATTTCCGAATTGGTCCTCTCGATTGTGTGTTAGTAGAGTCAAATATTTCCCCTAATAGTAGGAGTGAAATACTACAGCAAAATAGCCAAGTATTTCTGTAAATATGATTAGGTACAGTCCTTGCTTCCTGCTTTAAGCACTTATGAAATAAGGCATAGCTTGTAAATTTTTAACAGCGGCAAAACTACGTTAAATGATCTCTTTATAAATTCTAATAGAGAACGTTATTCGATTAACTCTACTATGGAAGGTAACACATACCTAATCAAACAAATTTTTCTAACATAGAATTTTCCAGGGGGTATTTGGCCTTGGCCACCCTCAACCCAAAATATGTGTCCTCATATGGATTGAGCTAGCAATTAAGAAACCTAGCTAGATATTTTCTTTGAGAACACCTTAACCATCAAAATCCAGCCATAAACTTCAAAATTTCATCCCTTTTTTTCTACTACCTTATACTCCTTTTGTTTCGATTTTTTTAAACTCATTTGTCTATGCACGAAGTTTAAGAAAAGAAAATTTGTTGCCTATAACAATTCAAAAGGGGAATTTTAAAATTAATTGTTTTCAAAATTTGAAATTTAGAAACTAATTAAAAAGAAAATAAGTTCATTCTTTTATTATCGCAGGGAGTACGTAATTCTTTTTTTTTTTTTTTTTTTTTTGGGTTTTAAAATAGATGTTAGCAAATTTTGGTGTTTGGAGGAAGGTCATAAAGTCTAAGGCCTATTTGATGCTTCTACTGTCCCATCACTTGTAACAAACATTAGTAGACCATAGGATACTATAACATAGGCTTCCATTTCAGTGAAAAGAAAACTCAACATATTGTGTAGAGAGTACACTATTGGAACAACAAGAGAAAATTAAACAAAGTCCCCTTTCCTATAGGGTCAAAAGAGTAGGGGTCAGAAATTCAAAAAGGTTAAAAATTGGTCAAAGTGATTTGGGCAATGATAGGGGTCTGTAACATCTGAATGTTAGGGTCCATTCTGTTCACAATTTCTCATGTTTTTTGTTAGAATAGAATGGAATGGTACAAAGAAAGGGGCCCTGATAGATAAGGGTGGTCATCAGTTTTACTTGTAATAATAATGTGAGGTGATAAATAGAAACAAATGCCACCTAAGATGCTAATATTACTCCTCCTGTTCTTGATTATATGAAACTTTTTTGTATTTTGAAATTCAAACTACATAAATTTTGACTAACTTGTTGAAATGCCTTTTTCCTATCATATTGATATAATAAGAATTGCAACTTGTAGTACTTTTTCTATAGTTTTTCAATATCAAAATTTTAACTTTAAAATATTCAGTTGATCTAATCCAATTTAGCTTCAAAGATTAATTAAATTGACTCTCGAAAAAACGAAAGTTCACATAAACTGAAATGAAGGGAGTGATATAATTCAGAATTTGCAAAGTTTTCAGTTGTCTGTCTGATAGTTTCTCTCAATTGATTTCTTGGTAGAGCTCGATCAAAGGAAAATAGAATGGAAATGAAATCTTGGTAGAAATATCAAACATTAAAAAAATACTAATTCGCACCAACAATTATACTCTGTTATCGTCCAAATTATCTTGTTTTAATTCAAATTAAGCAACCAAAGACACTACTTTGGGAAACCAAATCTAACTCGAAGGATTAATTCGGGTTTGCATTGCATAGAAGCTAGAGCCCACTAAAAGGGAACACTTTCTACTGAGAATTTTGTTATTCTTAGGATTCGAAACTAAGACATTAGATTGAGGGCGGAAGGATAATCGACAAGTATTTTGGTCGTAACGTAATATTTTTGAATATCTATGATCGTGGATCTAAGTTTTAAGTAATCTAAAAGAGGAGCAATGTTATTTTGTCAATATTTTTATATTTTGCTGTTTGTTATTCGTTTTACTAGAAGAACTTGTGGTCTATGTTAAAAGGCCAGCAGAGCAAGCCGCCAAAGAGAGAAAAAATGGAAGAAAAGGAAAGAAGCTCTTTGCCAATTGCCAGCTGCAGAGTTGAAAAAGGCTGCAGGCTACGTATGATAAAGATGAGACATTACTCTATTTTGAATCTCTTGTTATCTCAAGTCTCTCTCACTCATTAGATAACATCATCTCACACCTCACATAACACACAAGGTATTAGGTATGTCCCTCCAAAATGTCTTTTGGTCCCAACTCTTTTTTTCATGTGCAAAAAAGGATAAAGAGGCAATTAATAGGGATGTTTGCTTTTCAAGCCTCTAGCATACATGTCAATCATTGGGAACTTGAATCAAATGGAGTAGCTGTTAAAATTTCTACTCCCCTAATCCCAGCATCTCGTGACTGACCGACACTTACCTCCCTACAAACACCTACAAACATACCAACAAAAACCTATTCACAATTTAAATTTTTATTATGTTAAACTCGGTATTGTTAAAGTTAATAGTTTAATATTTGTTACCTGTTACAATTTAATCAGTGTAGGAACTTGAATCAGTGTTTTAAAAAGCGTTTTCGGGCGAGCCTGGGGCGAAGCGCACCTAAAAATGTCCCGAGACAATGGTATGGGGCGAAAGTCTCAAGAGGCATACGTCCAACAATTCAAAGATTTCAACTTCAGTAAGCGAGCAATATTAGATTACAACTTATTGTAACATGAGAATTCAACTCTTAGGGGTCGTTTGGTTGGAATACGACTTATACCGGTAAAAGTTATGCTGCTATAAGTTATATTGAGATAAGTTATGCTGGGATTGTTATTTATTCATTGTTTGGTATGTTGTATTAAGAATGTGCATAATTTCTAAGAAGAAGGTATAAGTTATACCAGTGCTAATTACCGCACCTTCTATAAGGTATAAGTTATCCCAATGTTAAAATTAACACCATGATAACTTATACCTGGTTTGCTAACCAAACATGGTATTAAGGTGGTATTAAATTTTTATACCACCCTTATACCTCATACCAAACGACCCCTTAATCTCTCACTTACTTGAAATAACTCTATTGTAAGCCTTTTTTTAATAACTCTATTACAAAGCTCACCACTTTGACTAACTCTAGCCAAACACAAACCCACGGTATATGATTTACAAGATATCCTACAAGATGCTTTTAACTAAGATGAGTAGGAATTACAAGTGAATAACATTAACAAAGGTACAACAATACTAAGGACATGATATGAACTCAGTCCTGAGATCTGGTCATTTGTTCTATCGCTACTTTGTTCTTCAAGCATTGGAGTGAATGAAGACGACAACACACTTGAGAGAGGCTTTGCATCAAGTTCCTTATCTGGTTCTCATATGAAGTTTGTTAAATCATCGAAACACAAAGGCACATAACTTATCAATTTCCCCCTTTTTGATGATGACAAACTTAGAATCGAAGTTCCCTCTGAGAACCAAATCTCCATACAATTCACCCGGTAGATTAGTTGTATTCCCCTTGAGAACCTGTTTCCCTTTCTCCCCTTCAATTTTCTTCCCCTTTTTGGCATCGTAAAAAGAATTTATGCAAGTAACGCAAAAAGAAGTCTAGCAAAGTTAACTCATGCCACTTGTGTGCACACAACATAGCTAAAAATAGAGCACAAGAGTATAACATGTATATCATAAGACTGATATGCTCATTGATTAATTTGAGGAAAAAACATAGGCAGTAGTACCATTGTTACAAAACATCCACACAATAAACAAACTTAAAGTACCACAGTCATAAAAACAACAAGCCAAAACAGGACACCGGAACTAAGACAAGCTCAGATAAACTGGACATTGAGAGTGGGATTGTTTAAGAGGCACTGGAAGATGGAGGAAATGATGAAGAGGAAATGGCTTTGAGAAGAATATTCACTCGAGCATTTGCATACCGCTGCTCGTTTATCAACTGCTCTTTCAGGTTCTCAACCTGTTTCCTCAGGTATGCATTTTAAGCCGTCAAATGAGCAACCTCTGCACTATTAGAACTGGGTTCCTCTTTGTCTTGACTGAGCTCTCCCTCAAGAATGGCATTCCTAGCCTTCAGCCTCCTTATTTCCACGTTAGCAGCAGTCTGAGCATCGATCAATGAAGAAATCATATAATTGCTGCGAACTCCTCCATTCTTGTCGATGTCCAAGGTAGTCATTGAGAACGTTTTCTTTCGACTTCCCACCGCTGCTCTTCCCAAAGGGACGTCAAAATATTCAAACACTCGAGTAAGTAAGAACCCATAAGGCAAACCATGGTTCCCGTCCTTGAAGTCTGTCATCTTTTTCATATGTTCAATCATGATACCAGGGAGAGTTGACGATAGTGTATCCATCCAATGCTTCCATGAGGAACAAGTACTTTATTGAAGTAACAAAACGTCTTTCGGCGCGAGGGAGCAGGACCTTGTTCACCATATCAAACTAATATTCTGGAAGCAGGACCTTTTTGTGCCCCCATTCCCCTTTCTTAAAAGCCTAAGTCTTTAGAATGATCCTCCTAAAGTCAGGGGAACATGTTCCTTCAACAGACGAGAGCCCATCAGTGGGCACACCCATGATACTTCCAATACAACTTCATCCATCACACAATCCATTCCATTAACCTTCAGGCAGGTATTGCTCGTCTTCCACATTGAACATATCCGGGTAGACACTACGAACTCCTCTTCATAAACTTTGGGAATCTGAATGGTGAGCAGATGAGTCCACTTCTAGAATTCGTAGATTGCAACCAGCTGTCTCATGCTTGACATTTCAAGAATATCAACATCAAACACTCTGCCCCACAACACCCTTTGCTTCTTCAGGTCTTCTCTTATGTCAGCTTCATTCACCTCTACTTTGGCCTTTTCGGAGGAACCAGGTTCCTCTTTGTCACTTGCCTTTCTCTTTTGAGACTTCTTCAAACTTTTATCCTTATTCTCAGACTTACTTTTCTCACCAGACTCCTTCTGGTCAACACTCTTCTCTTTATCAATCTCAACACCTTTCACAGACGATCCTCTCTTGGGCTTCACAAGCATAGACTTCTGAGAGGATTTACGAACAAGGGAAGCAGGTTCCTCATTCACCTTTTCATCCTCAACATCCACAATATTTGCCGGAGGCAAATCCTTCTCACTCACTAATTTTCCCCCCTTTCACCAACCTTTTTTTCCTCCTTTTCTCCTTATTTCTTTTCAAAACACTCTCAAGAGCTTCTTTCTTCTGCTTCCTAGTAGTGGATCTTGTAAGAACAGGCTATTTGGGGACCACCCTATCACTTCTAGCATCTATAAACTATGCCATAAGCATATCATCATAATCCTCTTCACATTCATCATCTTCCTCTTCAGATAAAGGCTTCATCTCAGGAATCACAAAATTTAAAAGAACGACATCAGATGAGCGGAAGGGAGATGGTTAGTACTATCTAGGGGCTTTTTAGTGGATCATGGAGTTTCATCCCAAGTAGGAGCAAAGTGCTCTTCTTGGGCGGAGGGAGCGGGTCCCTCTGATGGCTCCCCTATAGTACTAACTGGTACCAATTTTCCTTGATGTACGAGTTCTCCACTTCCGTCCTCCTTACCATTTTCTTCTCCTTGTGTCTCAACACTCACATAAACAGACAAATATTCCCCATTCAAATCTCCTTTAGTAGAAATAAACAACATGTTCTCCATGGCTTCCTTCTCATTCACATCTAACAATATAGAATCAGTAGAAGCGGGAGAGACGTTACCTGATGGTGATGCAATTCATATCAAACGTCGGAGCAGAAGTAGTGGTAGACACACCAGATGCTTCACCAAAACTAGAAACATCCTTTTGGGCTACAGTTACTTCGTCAACTTGCTGACTAGAAACCTCAGTTCCCTCTTCCCCGTCTTCAGTCATTTTTTCAGCGTAGCAGAGGGAGAATTTGTCGCGATAAAGTTTTTGGGTGCTTGATTTTTTGGCTACGGTGGGAACCAGAACTTGATGGAGCCGGAGAAGAGACGGTGGGTGGTTGTCGGTCGGAGATGGGGTTTTCCCTGGGTGACGGTGGAGACTTAGACTAAAGCTTCTATGCATCATGAGACGAAGACCCGGTGGGAGTGACAATGGTGGCTTTAGGGGGCTCTGGCTTTTGGGAAGACATGGTAATTTTGAGAATAAAGACACAAGAAAGAGGGTTTTGAGAGAAGAGGAGAGTTTGATGGATTTGGTGCCGACAGTTACGAGAGAGACAAATCTTTTGGGTTATTTAGAGGGAAGGAGGGACCAGTTACAACTGGGTGCAACAGACTAGGTAGACAAGTCGGTTTTTAATTGGTGTACCGTTTGGGCTTAAAAAGATGTGATAGAAAGGGTGGGCACATTTTAACGACGTGGCACTTTAACAGTTTAAAATGCGTATGAGTGTAAGAGGAACTACTAACCCGACTCAAGGGAACCAGGTTCCCTGTCTGATTTTTGAAAATATGAGCTTCATTCTTCTACCAAATTGCAATATCATTAGTTGCTTGTTTGCCCTGTAGTTGCCATGTGTATTTACCTGTAACGGTATAGAATTGAGTTAGAAATAGCCAGAAAATAGTTTTTAGCAGTTTACCATCACATTCTTCATAGTCAATCATTGAGGGATCAAGTTCCCAGTTCAATTTTATAAGTGTCAACTCCAGTCGATTTTTTTCAAAATGCTCTCTGTTCAGTGTTTTGGTGAAGATATCGGCTACATGGTCCTCTGTTTTTCAAAACTTCATGCAAATGAGACCTTTTTCAACATTTTCCTTGAGAAAATGATGTCACACATCAATGTGCTTTGTCCTCTTATGCTGAACCCTGTTCTTTGCCATGTTAAGAGCACTTGTGTTGTCATACTGTAGTGACACACAATAAAAA
Source organism: Nicotiana undulata (assembly GCA_005239495.1). Classification (NCBI taxonomy): domain Eukaryota; kingdom Viridiplantae; phylum Streptophyta; class Magnoliopsida; order Solanales; family Solanaceae; genus Nicotiana; species Nicotiana undulata. Next base: position 30,759 of record ML265394.1, read on the forward strand.
ACACCAAAATCTTTCAGTTGTTGATTGATCCACAACAATTGAGCACAATAGGAAGCAACTGCCACATATTCAGCTTCAGCGGTAAAGAGAGCTACAAAGTTTTGTTTCTTTGTACCTCATGAAATCAAGCATGATCCCGGAAAATGTGCCATCCCATATTTACTCTTTCTATCCACCAAATAACCAGCATAATCAACATTAGCATACCTAATTAAGTCAAAATTGTCTCTTGAGGGATAGTAGAGGACTTTGTCCTATGTTCCTTTAAGATACCTCAAAATTCTCTTAGGAGCTTTTAGATGAGATTCTTTTGACTTGACTTGAATCTAGAACATAATCCCACACTGGACACAATTTCAGGTCTTCTAGATGTGAGATACAAGAGTAAATAATGATACCCCGATACATGGTTTCATTCGCAAGGGAACCAGGTTCGTCCATGCCCAGACGAGTGGCTGTGGCGATGTGGGTATCAATAGTCTTTGAGCTTTCCATCGCAAACCTCTTTAGAAGCGCTTTAATGTATCTCTGCTGACTTGTCATTGTTCCATTAGAGGTTTTCTTAACTTGAAAACCTAGGAAGAAGTTCAGTTTCCACGTCATACTCATCTCAAATTTGCTTCCCATAAGCTTGGCAAACTCCTCGAATAAGGAATCATTTGTTGCACAAAAGATGATATCGTTAACAAAAACTTGCACAATTAGCAGGTTCCTCCCTTTTTTTCTTTAGAAAGAGAGTGTTATAAATTTTCCTTCTTGTAAATCCATTTTCTAGAAGGAACCTGGACAACCTTTCATACCATGAATGAGGGTCCCGCTTTAAACCATATAGTGCCTTGTCTAGCTTGAATACATGTTTAGGATACTCATGACATTCAAAATCAGGTGGTTGTTTGACAAAGACTTCTTTCTTTAAATATCCATTTAGGAATTCACTCTTGACATCCATTTGGAACAACTTGAATTCCATATGAGATGCAAAAGCAATGATAATTCTGATGGCTTCCATATGTGAAACCGGAGCAAAAGTCTCATCATAGTCAATTCCTTCTTCTTAATTATAACCTTGAACCACCAACCTGGCCTTGTTTCTTGTTGTAATTCCAAACTCATCAAGCTTGTTTCTGAACACCACATGGTTCCAAAAATTGTTCTATTTGAAGGCCAAGAAACCAGATGTCACACGTTGTTCCTCTTAAATCGATGGAGTTCATCTTGCATAGCAGCAATCCAGTCATCATCTTTCAATGCTTCCTTAATATTTTTGGGCTCAATTTGAGACATGAAAGCTGAGAAAGCAAACATGCTTCTTGTCTTTGATCTAATTTGAATCCCTAAATAAAGAGGAATGATCACATTTTGAAGAGGATGTGAGATTTTGTGCTTCAAATTGGACACCTGAATCTCATTGTGAGAACACCCAGGTTCTTCTGAGTGGGATCCATCGTTGTATACATGGAAGAGTGAGTTCCACTTCTCTGCCCAGCATCAGGAGTTCCTTGCACAACATCAGCAACTCTGTTTTCTGCTTTAGTTGCTGTAATAGAGGAACCAGGTTCTTCTTAATTAGCTGGAGGTTCTGTTGCATCTTCTTCATAAGACTCCTTCACTAGATCTGCCTTCCTGTTTCCCATATCAATTACTTCTCTAGGAACCTTTAAATGCTCTCCTTCTTGATCATTCTTATCATGTGAATCGTTCCCAAAATCTCTTTGGTACACCTGTGTCAAGCATTGTCCTTGCCAAGTCTTCAAGAGTCCTATTTTTCTTCTCCACAATACCATTTTGTTGGGGTGTTCTGGGAGCTGAAAAATTATGACGTATACCATATTACGCATAGAATTTGTCACATTTTGCATTGTCTAATTCTATTCATGATAAAATCTTATGCTTATAATATTATGGCTCATCTTCACTTGAATCTACTTCACAAAGGTAGCAAATACTGGAGAAGTTTCATCCTTGGTTCTGAGGAACAGGGTCCAAGTGAATCTGGAGTAGTCATCTACAATGACAAAAATGTATTTCTTTCCTCATCTGCTGGGCACCCTCATAGGTCCACACAAATCCATATGGGGAAGATCATGTGCCCTTAAAGTGATTACTTCCTCTTTTGGCTTGAAAGAGGACATAGCTTGCTTTCGTTTCACACATGTATCACACACTTTGTGATCCTTGAACTTTGACTTTGGTAGCCCACGGACCAGGTCTTTCATGACTAGCTTGTTCAGCAAGGAGAAGCTTGCATGCCCCAATCATTTGTGCCACAGTTCAACATCATCATCCATAACAGTCAAACATGCAAGATCCCCATTGCTTAAGGACTTAAACTCAAAGTCGACAACATAGATATTTTTTTGAATCTTTTCACCATCAGAACCACTTCACCAGTCAAAAATTGGTGACAGTGCAAGACTCTGATAAGAACTCCACTTTATTTTCTTCGTCGCAGATTTAAGAGACACTCAACACGTAGTATTTCAGCAATTCACATAATATACATTCTCAATTATGAGTGAGTGTCTTTCCAACTCTTCCAAATCCCAGAATGTATCCCTTTTTGCCATTTTCAAAGGACACACTCCCACCTTGCAGGGCTTTGAGTGAAAGAAAATCAGTACTTCCAATCATATGTTTAGAGCAGCCTCTATCCATATACCATCTTTGGTTGCTTTCTTTCACTGCTTCCTGCACAAGAAAACCAGAGATTAGACTTAGGAACCCAAACAAGTTTGGGTCCATTATAGTGAGGAAAAGAGCGAATTAAGCCCCTCTTGTCCAAGCAGGCATCACACAGTTTTTTATTGTAGGGACCAGGTTCCCTAACAGTAGATACTTTTTCAACAAAAACTTTATTTTTCTGTTGGGACTGAACTCTAGGTTTACAGGAATCTTTAAAATGCCTAGTGTTACCACAATAAGTGTAAAGCCAGTTATCATGGACAGTAACATACTTTCTATGTGGGTTGTAAGGAGCCTTTTCGTTTTGGAACCCAATTCCTTGCATGTTTCCCCCCATTACTTTTATACATGGAAGTGACTGTATAAAGGACTAGGTCCACTTTAGAAATTTATCTAGGTCACTTTTAACCCTGCTTAGATTTTTCTGAAGTTGTCTATTTCTTTCAAAGTCAACACGCAGACTCAATTTTACCATTTGAGTTTATTTTCAAATTTAAGGTGTGAATCACTCACCACTTCCTTACCTTTTGAAGAGTTTATGCCATTCTCTATTGAATCTTTCACATAATTATTTCCTCACTTTAATTCCTCTACTGTTTCCTTTAGATCTACAACTACTACCAACAAGTCATCTCTCTCATGCTCCACCTTTTCAATTTTCTCAGATAGAAAATCCCTTTCATTCTTTAAATCCTCAATGGTTTCCTTTAAATCAACAACTACGACTAGTAAATCATCTCTCTCATTCTCTACCTCTCCTAATTCCACAGTTAAACTATTTTTGTATTGATAAGGTTATGGTAAGCATCAATAAGAATATTTACTAAGGATACAAGCTTCTTTTGAGAGTAATACTTCAAATTTATTTGTACGTCTAGAAATTTTACCTCATCATCATCATCATCATCATCGTCGTCGTTGTCAGATTTTGCCAGCAGGGAAAAGATAGAGTCATATTCAGCTGCTTCGCTTTCAACGGTCATCATGGAGGTGTCTCATTGCCCATCATCTACCTCAGATTATGTAGAGGAATGTCCCCATGAAGCAAGAGATTGTTTCAAAACATTACCAGCGACATCTTTTCTCTTGAATTTCCTGTCAAGAACCAGGTTCCTCTTGGCTGTCTTGTCTGTGTTGTGCTTGTACAAGTCTTGCTTGTGGAGAGGGCAATCTTTGTTGATATGTCTTGGCGTCTAGCATTTGTGACAACATTCATATCCTTTTAGTTTTCTAGAGCTTCCCTTTTCCGGAATACCCCCATTTATGCGAACCATTTTCTGGAATCTTCGTGTCAAATAGGCCATGTCAGCTGTCACACCCCTTTTTTTCACCTCACTAACCCCTTTAAAATAATAAAAATATTTTTGAAGCTCAAAGGGTTTTTCAAAATTGGAAAGTGACAAAATTGTGTTTTAAAAAGATTGTTCAGAGTCGCACCTGACATTTGGTTTCGGTGTGTCAAGTTACCGTTTCTAAAGAAAATAGTTTTTTTCTTCAAAAAACACATTTGACTCTAAAACTGACTGCACCAGAAATTCTTGGTAAGTGGTTCATTTGACTCGGGGAGAAGGTGTTAGGCATTCCACGAGTCCCGTAACTAGTACGGTTGCATATATGATCAAGCTGGCTTTTAAGAAAATTCTAATTAAGGCAACACACAAAAGAGAAAAAAAACAAACGCAAAGGAAGTTCGAGGTTGTCCCCACCTAAATAAAAAGAAAATACTAGAAAAGAAAATAATATATTAACCTCTACTAGGCTTCCTCCACAACGCTCGTCATGGCCTCCAAAATATTGCAAGCTCTTCGGGGCATTCGTCGGATAAATTTAACTAAGGGAACGACCTCTCGCCTAATAAACTAGTAAAACGTCATAATATTGCCTACTCAATTATTGTCGGCATAAACATGCTCCTAGAGGACAGTGTAATAAAAGTAAAATAAATAAAACTAAAAGTAAACTAACTGGAATCTCACTTGCGCATCCTGCTAACGAAACACACTCATAGCACCAGAACCTTTCAAAAGAAGATTTAAACTAATCACTATGCACGATCACCTGATTAACTAGTGCAGGGCATATAAGAGTTCTCTAATAATTATTTTTAAATCTATAACATAACTTGGAGAGACCAAATCTCAGGACGAGATGCAAGCTAGAACAATTTATCATATAAACAAGTGGAAAGCGGCAATTTCGATATATGTCCAGCTTAACAATTAAAGCTTTAAAACTCACGGAACCAATTTCGTGTGTTGCTTCTATCCAGAATGTTTAATAGACTCCTCAACAATTATCAAGTAGCAAATGAAATCATGTCCTAAACTGGAACCCAATTACACACAAGATCTTTTCTATTTCCTTTTATGCTCAAATAAGCAATACAGTTCTCATACAATTTACTTTGTCAAAAATCATGGAGGCATGGAGAACAAGGATCAGATTCAACAAAGCAATCACAAGCTGCCCAAAACTTGATTCAAGTAAACATACCAATTTTCATGCTTAGATATGCGAACAAGGAGTCACTAGGAATTTCTCAACCTTATCGTCACTCTTGAGTTAAGGGTAGAAAGAATTGAAGGATGATCTCAACACTCATTTCAAGTTTAAACTCAACCACACAAGCAGAAACATTCGTGACAGTGGCAAGCAGTGGCATGGTAGCCTCACACTTTGTCAACAATTACAAACCAATTAGAGTATCCAACAGACTTCAGCTTACGCAAACACGATGGATTTCAACATGCCTCAAGATCATGAATTGAAACAGCTAAGCAAGTAATGAATAGAGGACTCTAACATTCCTTTCATGAGAGCATATTCAAACAGAACCTAATACCAACTCGAAGTCAATTTTCATGCTCATACTGTAACGTTCAAAATCGTACAATCCCTATGATTCAACCTTCAAGTTTCAACAAGTCAGTACAAGTCTACGTGTGAATTATTTGAATGTTATTGTTGACAATCTTAGAGGAACAAGGTGAAGAAATACCATAGAGAAACATCATTTGTCTAATTTCATTTTAGCCTAAAGATATGCACATGCTCCTCATATCATCACAAAACTTTCACGGCCCGAACCTGAGCATGGACGTTACACCACACCCGGTGCCTGACTATATGTGACCAAGCGAACCAAATGGTTGGCTGAATCAGCATGTGATATCATAACATACTGAATGCGGAAGATAAACTTACACATGTTAATATACTGAAAGTCTAAATGATATAAATCAAAACCAGAAATACTAATACAATTCTGAAACATATTTGTAGCCAACATAACTTAACATAAAAAGCATGTGACTCTGTCTAATTGTTACTCTAGTCTATGAAGCCTTTAGTGAAGTACTGAAAACACTGACTATATGAAAATACTGAAGACTGTAAGGTAATGATAATGCTTCGAAAGAACTGGGATTACCAACTAGCTGATATAAGAACCCTAGCACTCTGAGTTGTCAACCTGTAAATCATTACCTGCATCGTGAGCTCCAGGCCCCGGGCGAAAGGGATGTCAATACATTTTAATTGCACTGGTATGTAAAGAAACTTAAAGAAAGAAATATAAATGTTGAAACTGATACTGAGCTCATAACTAAGAATTGATAATTGATAAGTGAAATGATAAATGTTGAACCTGGAACTGAAATGATAACTGGTAACTGATAACTGAACAGAACAAATGAAGTAAGGATATGAATACTCCCTGTTCTGAATGATGAACAACCTGTTTATCTGAATAAATAAACTGCGGCCTCAGGCCCAATATATATGTGCACAAACTGCAACCTCGGACCCAAGTATACGTCTACATAACTGTTGTCTTAGGTCCAAAGATGCATAAAGCATAAACTTCGGCCTCAGGCCCAAAGATGCATAAAGCATTAAATGCGACCTCAGGCCCAAACATACATAAATCATAAACTTCGGCCTCGGGACCAGATACAGGTGTTCAACATCCAGGGATTTAAAACAGGAAATGAGAATCGTACTGTAATACATGATACTGAAATACTAAACCATATTGAGTTACATGATGCTTGAATGCTGAATAGAACCGCACTGAGACGTGTATTCACGAACTGATTATGAAAACTTATGCTTCAACTATTTATGACATGCTGGTAATCTAGACTAAGACTCACTGGAATTAAACACAAGTCTATATTGATTATGCAATGAGCTAACAACGTTCAGAACGAAAGTCATGAACGATTTATGAAGCTAAATAATAGAAGTTCTGCACCATTCATGGAACTAGGCTTAATTCTATTTCTGAGGCAATTAGTAACGTCGTAAAAGAAACGTAGTGTAAGGAGAATCATTAAAAATCCCAAACATAGAGAGTTAGCCTTACATACCTTAATTTCCTGCTCTTGAGAGTAATACAACATTCATCAACCCTTTCAACTTTAATCTATATCAATACAAGTCAAAGAGATTCCATATCGGCAATAATACTCATGTTTTGGCCACTTAGACCTTTTATCAAACACTTGGTAGGAATAAAGCTTCATAGTCCTTATTAATGGTATTTCTATACCCAACAAGCCATTCTCTTGCTCCTAGTTAAATTCTAAAATCTCAAGTTTCTTATAATCAATATCATTCTTCTTCACCCATAAGATAAACAACACCCTTACCAATAATCAACAATCAACAAACCAAACCTATAATTTTTCATGCTTTTCTATCAAATCCATCAACTATATCTCATGAACATAGAGTCTATGATCATTAATCCAATGGTATAATCAATTAGAGGGTGAAGACATTACCCTTTTGAAGTTCAATCCTCTTGAATTCGAGTTCTAGGGTTTCTTCTCTCAACAATGATGCCCCAATAGAATATCTAATAATTTGGAGGGTTTACCCATGTTAATAAGGTGTTGGGGAATTGAAATCAACCTAGAATCATCATTAGAACTTACTTTGGATGGTGCAGGGACCTTTAAGGAGTTAGGTTCTTGAGTGCTTCCTTTTCCCGAGCAAGTTTTTGTGCTTTGGGGTGTGGGGGACGAAGTAGGGCCTTAAAAATGACCCCCCGCGGTGCGTCCCCTGCATCTGAAAGCCCGACCGCGTGCCTGAATGCGAAGAATGACAGTAGCACTGCCACAAGTGCGCGGCCGCGCACGTGACCATCTGGGCGCTCATATTGCGCACTGCTCTGTAAAACACACGTAACTTTTTGCACAAAAAATTGATTAGGCTCCACAATATATCGTTGGAAATATATTTAAAAGGGCTACAACTTTTTGTTTGAAGTTTTATCCAATTTCCAACACATTTTTACTACATCCTGCTGCAATACAGACCTTTTGTAAACTCAGGCAATTTTATCGAATCTTATGCACCTCATTCTCCATCTTGATTCCAAAACAGCTATTTTCACTCATACTCATCCCGCTAGGACTTCATATGTCTAGAATATCAAATTATACCCATTTAACATATCCACGCCTAGTCCAAATGTACGGTGTTACAAAATCAATCAACACTAACAGGGAAAATTTTGCAAACATTGAGGGAACTAGTCGAACTAAATCCGACAGTAACATGACATACTTCAGTAATCTATACAATCACAAACAAATCCGACTTCAATCAAGCATTTTGGAATCTAGCAAATCCGAGATTGTACGACATTGTAACACAAAAACAAGACACAACATATGCACATACCAAAGAGAATTCATTCAGACTCATCATCAATCAGAATCTAGCAATCTGATTCTATTAGCACTCGAACTTTACAATTTTTAAAATTCAAACCAATTCTAATTACTTATCCTAGGCTCTCGTCATATTCAATCTCACCATTAAACAGAGATACAGAAGAGACGGAGATATGAACCTGAAAATTGAGAAACAACAAAATGAAATACACTCTGACCGAAATGATGAACTCAAACCCTTAGACGACAAATTGAATCAACTTCAAACAAACTCCTCCTCCCCTCTCCCCCCCCCCCCCCCCCCCCCAACAAAAAAAAAAAAAAA
>ML265395.1:0-60432 GCA_005239495.1 Nicotiana undulata
ACATCACCCTTTGTGCTTTTACTCTCTTCCTCACAATGCAATGTACAATAAATCATGGCACGGTAAGATGACCTTTTGGGTCATCACAATGATGAAGCACCTGGTTCAACCATTGTTGAGAAAAGTAATTTTGATGCTATCTCTGAAATAAATACTGCCGATCAAAGATTCGTGTTGGTGGGGTCTGTGGTGGATGTTGAAGTGCCTAAAAGGCAAAGAAAATCTGGGAAAGAGAAAATTCTTGAGAACGAGGGAGATGGAGGTGTGAGGGGACCCGGGGAGGATTGTACCACGCCTGCAATTTGTGGCCCCATTCTCGAAAATCTTGAAGATGATGTCATGGTGATAGGGGGAACTAATGAAGTTAAGGAAGTTGCTGCTGGGTTGGAGAAGCTAATGAAGGAGACAGATGAACGCGTTTCTTCTGGGGAAGAAACTTTGGCTGAAAGACTGAAAAAGCTGGGGGACTCATACAACCCCAAGAAGAGAAGGACTCCAAAGTCCAGAAAGTCTAAAGCCTCAGTTCCTTCAAAGAGAAGGAAGACTGCTGAGTCTGTTAGTGTCCCTGTTACAAGGGTACGAGCTACAAGAAATACTGTACGAGAAGAGGAGGAGAAGTTGGAAAAAGCTCTTCAAGAGAGCAAAAGAAAAAGGGCAGAGAAGGGAAAAACAAAGGTAGGGGAGCATGTTGAGGCTATTGTTGATGATGAAGTGGTGTTGGACCTGGTCCAACAAGAAGAGGAGGTTGCTCCAGTGTTTTTCAAGACACCCAATCCCAAAAAGGCCAAGGCTTCCCCAAAGAAGTCAACTACCGTGTCTACTCCTATTGCGAGTACCTCTACAAGGACAAGGTCCAAGCAAAAGAAAGTGAAGAAAGTTAAGATTGTGAAGAGGGATGATGATCCGGAATGGAGTGGAGATGAAGAGAAGGAGGTTGGAGAAGTGTCTACTGACAGAGTTGCCATGTTTGGCAAGAGACATATCTTGAAGGGGAAGTTGTTGAAGGATTTGGAGGAGCCTGGTATGAGGTATTTACTGGATTTTCTGGCAGTGCAGGGCTGGAAGGACATGGTCCTTCGCATGGAAGGCAGGCTGGTCAGGAATGAGATTGTGGAGTTCATGGGGAATGCAACAGTGATTGGAGGCAGGGTTACCGCATTGGTCAAGGGAGTTGAAGTCTCCTTTGATGCTCAAGAACTGGGAGTCATTCTAGACATTTCATCTGAGGGCTGTGAAGACTATACAAGGCAAAGATGGCCTTACTTAGATGGAATGTCCTCAGCTATCAGTATTACCCGATTCTTCTGCAACAATGAGAAGGAGATAGAACCCAGGGCTGTGTTCAAAAGTGAGATGAAGCCTGAGCACAAGCTGTTCTTTGAATTTGTGATCAAATTCCTGTTGCCCAGACAAGAACGACGACACATTGCGAACTACATGGACTTAACCCTCATGGAGTGTCTGTACAGAGGCAAGCAGATCAATTGGCCAGCTTTTATCATCCAGCTCTTGGACAGAGTGGTGAATGGCACCAAAGCCCATGCAATCCCCTATGGATTTATTCTGACTGTAGTTCTTGCTCATTTTGAAGTTCCTACAAAGAAGGCTGAGATGGCTAATGCTAAGGATTACTTTGGAAAGGACACTCTGCTGTCTTGTGATTATATTGTCCATGCCCCGGAAGATGAACCTGGTTCATCTCGGAAGCAACCAGTCAACAGCAAGGTCCGCACCCTGGTGCAAGAAAGCGAGTTAAAGGATATGTAGATCCTTCGATTGAAGTCTTGCTTGATTGAGGTGGAAGCTGAGCGTGATGCTCTCAAAGCCGAGTTGGCTAAGGAGAAGGAGAAAAACGAAGGTGTCTTACACCAAATGCTGTCCCTTCTACAAACCAAGAATCCAACCTCATCTGCACCACCCCAGCCTTAAGAATGTCCAGTGCCACTTCCTCCAATACCATCTATGACCCAGTTTTGGATGTTTACATGTTTTTAGTTTCAGTTTTTATTTTTGTTTTGCTCATGTTTTGGTTGTTCTTGATTTTAATCTGTTTTGGTGTTGATCATCACTGTTAATCAATGAAAGCTTGTTATTTTGAAAATGTATCAATTTCTAATTTAGCTTACATTATTGGTTTCTTGTGTTGATTAATCATGTTTGCACCTGCAGTTGCCTAAATTGGCCATGAGTAAGAATTAAAAAACTGGTAAGTATCATTTTGCAACTTTTTGATGATGCCAAAAGGGAGAAGATCGATTGTGTTTTCAAAAAAATTCAAAAAGTGATATTTATAACCTAATGACCCTGGTTCTTGATGATTAATGCTTAAAAATATACAAAGTGTTTAAAGTGTATACAGGATAAAAGCACAGAGTTTGTCATCATCAAAAAGGGGGAATTTGTTGGCCCATGTCACTGAATGGGTTTTGAAGATTGAAAAAAGATGACAAAGTTGAACCAGGTCCATCATAGCATACACATCTGAACGGAACAGTTGGCACAAGAATCATACTTGCATAGAAGACAATAGTGTTTGATGAGTATCAAAGAACTAGGAGAATGTCTTCTAATACGAAAAGGTTGCAAACTGATAAAGATGACAGGAGTTGATTTCAGCTAGGACAGAAATAGAGGAACGAAGTTGAGTTACAATCAAACTCGTTTACCCAGGAAGAGTTGGATCAGAATTGAATCATGTACTCAACAAACGGACTCTATAAATACTCAATGTATTACTGCTGAAATATTTGACGCACAAGTGCTAAAGTGAATCAAGATCTGAAGCAAAAGTCCCAGAGATATTTGCAAGCAAAATTGTTGTGCGATACAACGGCTATAGTTCAACTAGAAGAAACAGTTCCATCGTTTGTGTATTGAGTCTAGTTGATTGTAGTAGGAGTTTTAACATTGTATCTTTTCAGCTTTCATAGAAGCAATTATAATAGGTACACATTGTTCAAGTTAGAGTTAGCTTGAAATCTGTAGAAATTAGCTAGAGGCTAGTTGATACAAAGAGGATTAGAGTTAGTCCTAGGATTACAAAAGAGTTTATTTTGTAAGTCCGTTTTGGCTCAGAGTTTTAGTGAAGAGTTTGAGCAAATCCTACTGAGGAGTAGGTCGTGGTTTTTCACCTTTTGAGCCAGGTGTTTTCCACGTAAAAATAACTGTGTCTTTACTTTACTGCTTTATTATTCCGCAAACAGTAGTAAGTAGTACTTTAAGAAGAACCATGTTCTTCTCATTACACAACACTCAAAAATTGGGTACTGCACAATTAACTCATAGTATTGTGTAGTATTGACGTCTAAAACATCACTATGGCCATGCAGGATTATAACCGTCGATTTGTAGAGGTGTCTGCCCGGACACTGCAGCAAGCCCGAGACATGAGTTCCGTGTATGGATATTACGGGCCGACAATGCGAAAAACCATCAATTGCTGGTTTAAACGCCCAGAACACGTAATTGAATATATTTTCTGGTTTTCCCGGACTCCGCTCAAGCTTCCATTCAACAACCGTCCCGGGGTTAAAGTGCTGCAGTGCGGCCATGTACTTTGGCATAGATGCAAATGACTTATCCCAGTTACCGTAGACAATTTCAAACGCTTGTTTGCACCCGAGAATTGCCTTTATTTTCGTAATGGTATGGCCATATTCCTGGTGGACTGATGTAATGCACTCGTTCATTTTATACCTTATGGACGCTTCGAGGTGCGGAATAAGTACAAGAGAAATCAAGTCAATATCCAAGTTGAAGTGATTCCCGTTGAATGTGTCTATTTCGCATGTGTGGGTGGGAATGTATTTACCCACTTTTCACAGACCTGTCTTCTTCTTGGTCGCACGCAACATCCAATTACATGGCCAAAACCACCTGCGGCAAATAGCCTTGTATACCAACGGACTTGACTCTTTAACCATCATCTCACGACACTCTTTTACCTTGTGCATTTTACAAGCCCTGTTTATGCGCACACTTTATCAGGAAAAAGCATGCCCTTTGCAAGCACCGTTGGTCTAGATTCATCCCACATTATTGTCCGGATTTCATCAAAATCCCTTGTGAGAGCTTCCACATCCGGCATGCTTGGAAAGTTATCAATGTAAGAAATATCCCTTGAATGAAACGACACTTCAGACTCGTACACTCTTCGTCTAGGGAGGGGTGGAGCATACTCTCTCTTCAAATCAGGTCCTTCCTCCTCATCCTCCTCATCACCATCCTCACGAGGATAGGGTGTCTCGTCTCCGGATTCATCGGCATTGTTGTCGTAATCACTGTTCTCTTCCTCACTCTGTGCATCTGCCGGATCCCGATTTAATACGTCGTATTCGGGCAATTGAGTGCGTACGGGTGGTTCAACTTGCTCGTTTTGACTGCACAACCAACAAAAATATAAGCTACTAAAATTAATAAATACTTTCCATATAGCTATATCACTTCACTTACAAGTCGTAATGTGATGAAAGTCCATGATGGACGTTTTCAATTAGGTGATGACTCCCGGATGGACCACTTGTAAAATTCATATTCGGCTGGTACCCCCTGTTAAATATATGAGCGTTAATACAAATTCAATACACCAAAAATGTACATAATTATCACAAATGAAAATTGAAGTTTACCACTCGTCTTGTGAATTATGAAAAATAGGAGAGAAATTATTTTCTCGCTGCTCATTCGCTGGCGGTGATAAGTTTAAATCAAGGAAAACTCTTTCATCCGGAACCTGTCCGGCAAAATTTGCTCCAGAATAACCGCCCGATGACTGGGTGTTATCCCTACTACGCACAACCTCGTTTTTGGGAACGACTTCGACCTTGACGTACATCTCCAACATTGTGATTACAAGAAATTCCTGGCATTCATCCGGACTCAGAAAATCCCTCAAAGTTTCATCATCGTCGATGTTAAACTCCGAGAAAAAAGCAACCCCTTGCGCAGTGACAGAATACAGATATCTTCCGCTTACTTTAAGTATTACTGAACGTTTCCTCACACTCATTTTTTTGCATAACAACGATATCAATTTATCGTACTTCATTGTAAGTGGTAATTTAACATGACACTGTGCAGGTAAACTGTACCTCACAGAGTTATTCTCCATCACAACCTCACCCCCCCAATATAATGAAACTCTTATTCTACGCTCTTCAGACATAATGAAAAAATGCTGGAGGATTTAACAACAAGAAACGTTTGAACGAGACTTAAAATATTTTTTCAATGATTTTCCTACAATCCTAACCTCTTTATATAGGAAATGGCTAGCCGGAGATTTTCTTTTTTTTGGATGTATAGCGCCCAAATTCTGTGCGCTATACTTGTTATGTCAGATATTATTGGTGGGGCCAAAAAAGCTGGTATAACGCGCAGAAACAAAACGCTATATGTATAACGTTTAAAAGCTCTGCGCTATACCCGATTTGTCAGCTTTTTCAGCGTATAACGCCCAAAAACTGGACGTTATACTTTAACCAAAAGTTACTGTTAAGGTATAGCGCCTAATTTTTGAGCATTATATATAGATAAGTTCTTTTTTTTTCTACCTATTAATGTTCTTTGTATCCAAAAGGATAATATTTCAGTTTCGGACTCGGATAACACTACCTGTCAGTTTTAGCATCTCTTTTGTACTGTGGAGTCATCGCGGTCCACCACTCCCCCGTAATGTGACTTAATTTATTAATATAAGCATCTTTTATTACCCCCCAAAAAAAAAAAAACAAGAACAAAAACTGTAGTCTGTTCTTTTTTTAGAAATGTTAAAAAATATTAAAACGTTCATCTACCTATATAATTTTTGATTCATTTTCAAACACTGAGTGAGAGGCAGTCCAGTCAAGATGAATGTCAGCTTATCTTTTCCTCATCCATCAACCTTTAGTAAAACACAATTGGTGCAGTCCAACTCCACCACTATTTTATTTAGCTTCTCCTCCTTTCCATTTCATTCTGTGCACAGAATTCCTCAGTTAGATAAGAAACGACGTCGTTTTGTTACTTGTGCTTCCTCCTTACAGCTGCCACTTCTTCCCTTTCCTATTGACCAGGTGAACATTACTTTTATTGTTTTTTCTCATCTTGGTTCTCTTTTTCTTTCACTTTTGGGGAGTTTGTCATTTGAGTTTTCTCCATTTAGTATATCAAGTTTACTCCCTCTATTCTAATTTGCTTTTTACTATTTTGTTATTAGTCCGTTCCTAAAAAAGAATGATAGGTATCTATATTTGGAAACAACTGAATTAGTAAAGAAAGAATTGAATTTTTTTTTACAAAATAATCCTCATGTACGTCTTCCTGAAAAATTTTCTTACTCCCCCATTAAATATTTAATTAAGGATAGTTTAGTCATACTAGTTATTTTGTATAAAATTTACTATCGTGCCAAAAATAAATCGGTCCCTTATTGTGGATCGGAGGAAGTACCTTAATGAGAAGCTTTTATAGCGGTATAAATGTTATGACATATTTCAGACCACCACTTTGAAACGGACTATAGTCGCAAAAATGTTATGATATTATTAAGACCAAAAGTTTTGGAAATCTTCAGTTCTTGCTTAAAATTCGTGTCGAGTCAAAGTATACCAAACAATTTAGAATGGAGGGAGTTTATACTATGTGGGGTTCCTTCTAAATTAAATATTTAAGTTACATAATTTTGGTTTATCTTTTTCTTTAAGTAAATTGGGGAGGTTAAGTACTGCGATTTTGCATTTTTGTGGTCAAATTTGTGGTTATCTGCGACCAACAGAAAGCTCAAGCTAAAGAATGTTTAGTATGTGTTTTTATCTTGAGTTTGATAGTGAAAGTAAGTAAAGATAGTCACTCTAGGAACTCTTTGTTATGCAGGTTTTAGTCCCTTCAGAGACAAAGACACTACACTTGTATGAAGCAAGATACTTGGCGCTATTAGAGGAGGTGCACGATATAAACTTTTTCATCTTCATCTGTGATACTTGAGCTAATGATTATGGTTTAGTAGTTTTTTATCATTCTCTAATACTCAAGTTTGGGTTATGACATGCTAAAATCTTTTATTTGTATATACGTGAATGACTCATTGCTTATGGCTACATATCTATCTAGATAAAACAGTTGCGAGCTTTCTGCATTAATGATTGCTTCAAAAACAATATCCTACTATTTGACCACCTGCACAACGTGCTTGCATTCTTGATACTTTGTTCCCCTTGACAATCTTTGCTTGAGAGAACTATTGGTATAAAATGTGAAATAGATATTGTTTGAAATTCGGGAAGAGAAGCAACCAATCCATCATATTCTCTTGAACATTATCATTTTGATGAGCAAGGGTTATTATACGGTTCTACCTTAACCGCAATTTTTCTCCTGTTCATTGCTTCAGTCTCTTTTTAAGAAGAAGAAGTTCTTTGTGCACTTTGTTCTAGATCCTATAGCCATCAATGATACATCAGGAGAAGCATCATTTGCTGCTAGATACGGCTGCTTGGTTGCTATAGAGAAAGTGAGTTTTCTTACTTTTCTGTTGTAAATAGAACCCAAAATAAAATAGAATCTTCACTATGCTACGCAGGTTGAGAAATTGGAGATTGGTGCATTAGTCTCTATTAGGGGTATAGGCCGTGCCAAAATTCTGAAATTTGAACAGGTAAGCTCTCTGTCTTTTCTCCAGCATGCCATCGTAAGTACCTGATATAGCAACTCTGCTATTTGGTGTTGACACATTTTTCTATCTAGTCTACGTGGTGGTTGAAAGAATCACTTAACCTTTTTAATCATTTCAAAGGAGTTGGAATAATGTGTTTTCATAAATGACTCCTTTTTGTATTGCCTATTTTATGTACTGAACTGTAATAATTCAACACTTTCAACACCTGAAAAGGAGTTGGACTAGTGAGTTTCTACAGATAAAGGTATCTTTACTCTTTGCCAGTTATGTGCAACGTATGTTTTAAGAAACTAGAGTCGTGGCACTCTACATGTGTGCTCCTTTTTTCCCAAAAGGCCTTAAAATTTATTTGTTAATTTTAGTATCATAAAGCAGCGTACAATAGACCCTTGTGGTCCGGCTCTTACCCGGACTCCGCGCATAACGGGAGCTTAGTGCACCGGGCTGCCCCTTTACTAAAAGTTATCAGTAAAGAAACAGTTTCAAGCAAAGTTCAATGAAAAAAAGGTAATAGTAGGAGATATCAAAAAGTAGGATATGGGGTTAGGTACTGACCAATTTATGCTATCAATGTTCAGCTTACTGATGGGAAAATGAGGGCAATTGAGTTTGAGATTTTATAAATACTAGGTAGTTACACCAGATCGGGGAAGTTATTTAATGGCATAGGGGCTTATAAGTAGTTATAGAATCTTTACTTTCTGTTTCTGTCAGCAATCATTCGCTATAAATATTAACCTAAGCACTGTAGATATTCTTATGCTCACAATCAGAATATCCAAGCAGGTCTTTACTTTGATGTAATTTGTAGGCAGAACCATACTTAACAGGTGCAGTCATACCATTGCTGGACAACACTGCACACAGTGAGACCGAACTAAGTTCCAAAGTTTTGGAGATAAAAGAAGCTCTCCGTAATTTGAATAGCTTGGAAATAAAGCTGAAGGTTCTCCCTTTTCCCTTCTCTTCTCTCTGTGTGTCAGTGTATTTTTCTTCGGGAAGCATGCACTATCTTAGAAGTTTCAAAAGTTGGTGCACATCTCTTTGGCATTGATGCTACTTTGTTGTTCCATCTTGTTTGACATATTCCATATTCTTCTGCCTTCTGTAGAATTTTAGAAGATACTTTATTTTGTTATGTTTGCTCTCGTGTTCTGATTGACGAGACGCTGGTATTAACGAGAGGCTGGAGGTTTGGAATTAGACCCTAGAGTTTAAAGGTTTCAAATTAAGCAGGACAAAGAGGGAATACTTGGAGTGCAACTTCAATGACGTAACTCGGGAAGCGGACATGGAGGTGAGGCTTGATACACAAGTCATCCCCTAGAGAGGAAGTTTCAGATACCTTGTGTCAGTTATACAAGGAAATAGGGCGATTGATGAGGATGTCACACCATTGTATCAGGGCAGGGTGGATGAAATGGAGGCTCGCTTTCGGTGTCTATAGAGTGGTGGTTAGACTGACTATGTTGTATGGGACAGAGTATCGGCCAGTCAAGAATTCTCATGTCCAGAAGATAAAAGTAGCGAAAATGAGAATGTTAAGATGGATGTACGGGCATACCATATTTGATAAGATTAGGAATGAAATTATTTGGGAAAAGGTAGGAGTGGCCTCCGTGTGCGGGAGGCGAGCTAAGATGGTTCGTGCATGCGAAGAGGAGAAGTATTGATGCCCCAATTAGGAGGTGTGAGAAATTAGCCACAGTGGGTATGATGGGTAGAGGTAGGCCCTAAAAGTATTGGGAGAAGTGATTAGGCAAGACATGACGCAACTTGAGCTTACCGAGGACATGTTCCTTGATAGGAGGGTGTGAAGGTCGAGGATTAGGGTAGAAGGCTAGTACGTAGTCGAGCGCACTGCTCTTTCTTTCTCAGACCTGTAGCATTAGTATTAGTATAGTATCTCTTTTACTCGTAGACTGCTATCTTTACTTACTGTTTGATTGGTATCTTTCGCTTTGTTTTTTTAATATGCTGTTGTTGTTACTACTTATGGCCTATGCTTCTTTTCATCTACTACCCAGCCGAGGGTCTATCGGAAACAATCTCTTTGCCCTCCTGGGATAGGGATAAGGTCTGCGTACACACTACCCTCCGGGGACCCCACTTGTGGGAACTCACTAGGTTTTTTATTGTTGTTGTTGTTGTTTGCTCTCAGTGGCTCCTTTTTGTCCAGAACTTTTAACAAACTAGCATAGGTTCATTCATGTTGCAAATTTAACAAAGTTTAGGCAATGAAAGGTTGAGTTCTCACTTGGGGCTGGGCTGAAAATGTGAAATCTTAATTAGCATATATTTCTTCAGGCTCCTCAAGAAGCTTTGTTGCAAACTTTAACTGCAAACTCTTTGAAATGGTCTGAGAAGACACCTGTTCCGGATTGCGACAACAGCTTCATTCCACCTTTCGCTGAGCTTGTATCCTTTGCAGCACTTCAACCTGTTTCTGGTAAGTAGTTCGGCCCCCAAGGATATGTATGCATTATGTATAAACCTCATCTGAGTCCAAGCCATTTGAAACATCTTCTAAATGGAATGGTAGCATGTTTCTATTACAGCTCCAGCTTGGCTCTATAAATAACTATAAATGGGAAATGCAAATATTTCAGATTAGTTTTTGAACTGCTGCGTAGTTTGATTGACTCAAAAGCTGACATTGTATATAGACTTATAAACTCTAGGTTTAGGTTCAGGTCTGTCAAGCTTTGTTAGTTTGATCTCAACATGCGGGCATGTAATTACTGTTATGCTTTTGGACTAAATATAGTTGGGCAAAACCAAAACCTGGACTATTGTTTTGCCTCCTCTTATCGACCTTACCAAACGTCTAATACAGGACAGACAGCCCCTAGGTTGAGGTACAGTTTAGTTCCTACCTAAATATACTGAAAACGCACAAGTTTATCTTGGGTTGGAGCAAATCAAAATAATACTTGAAGGTATGTACCAGTTAAATAATAGTTCCCGAGTTTTCATATGAACATCAATACTCCCATTTGTCATTCTTCTTATTTGTGTTTCATTTTACGAAAACCTATATTTAAAACTGCCTAAACAAAGGGAAATTTTAAAAAGATCCCAACTCTCCTAGAGCATAGGGAGTTGGGACAACCAAAGGGACTATATTTAGTAGCAAGAAACATTTCTTCTCCGTTCTTGTTTCGATAATGAACAAAAGAGAAGGTTACTCTTTGCTCCTCATCAAAATTTCTCAACCAGAAGGGGCAATTCTTTGGTCCCAAATATCCTTTCAAGTTGCATGCATTTGATTTGCAATAATGGTAAAAGATGTAGGGCGGCGTATGTAATGTTACGCGGCGCCTTCCTGAGATTCTTTGGAAGGGCGACGTAAGGCTAAGCAACCGATGTCAGGGCAAATGCTGTCCGCCGAGTTAGGTCCCCTCCGCAAGCTAGACGAGATTGTCAGTGCCGTGCGGGAAAACCAATGCCAAAAATTGAGAGAACAATAATGAGAATTGAATAAAAGCTTGATTGCATTAATGAAAGCTATTACAAAAGAAGGCAACGCGGTGTCGAGGGGGAGAGACACCAGTACAGAGAATTGCTTGCTAGAAAGTTTTTGATTGCTTGATCCCCCTAATAATGCTTAAAAAAAATAAACCAAAGGTACATGACTAGACCAAACTACGCTAGAGAAACATAATGAATGTACATGGAATAAAACTACTCTATATTTACAAGGGAAATGACTTAGTTTTCTACAAAGGTAGAAACAAGTCCGTTGTCAGCAACTTTGTCTCAGGCATCACGATCTGCGCGCGCGGCGCTGTTGGCAGCTACTTGCGGCTGGGCGCTAGCGAGAGAAATCGGTGGGGCGACAGAGGCACATGCGCGCTTCTCATTTGGCGCGGCCAAGACCACGGGGCCGTCCGTGGCGCTAGGCGTTGGGAGGCTTGCTAGGACGCCACGGGGCGCGTCCAAGGGGTCATGAGGCATGGCTGGAAAGCCGCCCATGACATTCTTCCCCACCTGAGTTGGCGACGTCCTCGACGCCTTACTTGCAAAATAATCTTCAATTAGGCTCTTGTAGGCTTTGAGGTTTGTTCCCCTCTCCCAAGTGTTCTCCTCGGCATCACCCCCTTGCCATTTTACCAAGAATTCTTGGTGATCCTTCCTGGAGGCATGAATTACCCGGTCATCAAGAATAGCTTCGGCCCGCCTTTTCCCGGTTGCACCGGGGCCTCGAATACTGGGTATTGTGAGTTGGTTCCGTGAAGGATCCTCTGTGTCTTCCCGAAAGGGTTTCAGTAGACTGACATGGAACACGAGATGGATTTTCCACCAAGCTGGGGTATCCACCCGGTATGCAACTTTCCCAATGCGCCTTTCAATGGACAAAGGTCCAATATATTTTTGCAACAGGCGAAGGTCATGGACCCCTGCAAATATGTACCGCTTTGGGATTTTGACCATCACTTTGTCTCCTACTTGGTATTCAACAAAGCGACGATTCTGATCAACATGCCTCTTCATTCGCTTTTGGGCTTTAACAAGATAGCTCCGCACTATCTCCATAATCCGCTTCCATTCTTTTGAGAAGCTAGCAGTACGAGGAGATTTTTCCATGTTTGGTGCATTCACGGTGTGTGGGAGTAGCGGTTGTTGCTCGGTAACAATTTCAAAAGCTTCTTTGTTTGTACTGGAGCTCTTTTGGGAATTGAAACACAGTTGGGCAACATCTAGAAGCTTCACCCAATTCTTCTGCGATCCGGTAACAAAGTGACGGAGATATTCGTCCAACATACCATTGAACCGCTCCGTCTGGCCATCAGTTTGCGGATGAAAACTTGAGCTATGACTCAATTTTGACCCGAGGCACTTAAATAGTTGGGTCCAAAAGTTGCTAGTGAAGCGTGAATCGCGGTCACTAACAATGTCTTTGGGAAGGCCCCAATATTTGACGACCTGAGAGAAGAAGAGTCGAGCTGTATCTTCTGCTGATATATATTGAGGAGCAGCGATGAAGGTGGCATACTTAGAAAATCGATCCACCACAACCAAGATAGTTGTGAGATCTCCAACCTTGGGCANCGATGATGAAATCCAGAGACACGCTTTCCCAAAGTCTCTTTGGAACAACTAGAGGTTCCAAGAGTCCCGCTTGTGTCAAGCGGTCAGACTTGTCCTTCTGGCATACTAGACAAGTCCTCACATACTGCGCGACGTCGTCGGCCATTTGGGGCCAATAATATGCACGGCGAAGCAATGCCATGGTGCGTTCTTCGCCGGGATGGCCGGCCCACAGAGTGTCATGACATTACGCCAAGAGAGTTCTTCTCAGATCTCCTCCTTTAGGAACATAGAGTCGGTTCCCTTTTACCTTCAAGAAACCATCCTCCATATAGAATTGGCGAGTCTTACCCTGTCCTACTAGATCAACCAAATACTGTGCAGCGGGATCCTTGATGAGTAGGTCTTGTATCTTGTATGTTAAGGAGGTGGCTACTTCGCTCCCCCTTAAGGTGGCGAGTAGGCACACCGATGCTAAAGTCCGCTCTGCGACTGAGTGCATCAGCAACATGATTGGTCTTCTCGCTATGGTACTCCAGGTTGAAGTTAAATTCTGCTCGGAGTTCCTGCCACCGGGCCTGTCGGCCATTCAGCTTCGGTTGGGTCATGAAATGACTAACAGCTGTGTTGTCTGTCTTGACCACGAACGGTGATCCCAACAGATAATGCATCCAAAGGCGTAAGCAATGAACGACAACCAATAGTTCTTTCTCATGGGCGGCATAGCGCCGCTCTGCATCCTTCAGCTTCCGGCTCTCGTATGCTACGGGATGCCCGGACCACACTAAGAGCATAGTCAGAAGCATCCGTTTGTACCTCGAATGGCTTGGCCAAGTCAGGAAAGGCCAAGACATGGCTACTAGACATAGCCACTTTTAATGCATTGAAGGCCTCCGCTCGCCTAGGACCCAATCCCAAGGCGTGGCCTTCTTGAGGAGTTCTGTTAATGGCACTGCGATGAGGGAGTAGTTCTTCACAAATCGCCGATAGAAATTGCATAGGCCAAGGAGTGCCCTCAAAGCGTGGATATCCTTGGGTGGCGGCCAATCTGTGACGACTTGGATCTTTTGCTGGTCCATCTTGATCCGCCCTTCCTCAATGACATGCCCGAGGAAGTCGATCTGTGTCTGAGCGAAGGCACACTTGGATAGNTTCATCAGGGTGCAAAATGTGGCTGGGGCATTTGTCAAGCCGAACGGCATAACTAGGAAGTTGAACGACCCATATCTTGTCACACAGGTCGTCTTGTGTTCATCGCCCTCAACAATCCAGACCTGCCAATACCCTGTCTTCAGGTCAATTTTTGTGAACACCGTTGCACTCCCCAATCTGTCGAACAAGTCTTCCATGAGCGGGATATGATACTTATTCTTCACAGTAATTTTGTTTAGAGCCCGATAATCCACGCAGAGGCGTAGACTACCATCAAGTTTCTTTTGGAAAAGCACAGGGGACCCATATGGGGACTTAGAGGGTACAATGATCCCTGTGTCTAGCATTTCGTCAATTGTCTCCGAAGCTCGGTGAGTTCGGGTTGTGACATTCTGTAAGGCGCCCGGGAAGGTGGCTTCGCACCCGTCACCAACTCAATCTCATGGTCCACAGTGCGCCTAGGCGGGAGTCGCTTCGTCATTTCCAGTGGCATGGCATCTTCAAATTCCAGTAGTAGCTCCTTTACGGGTGTAGGAAGTGGACCCGATGAGCGTTCTACCTCTTCAATGCATAGGGTAGCCAGAAATGTAGGTTCATGTCTCTTGACTCCCTTTTTCAGTTGCAAGGCTGAGATGTTCTTAGCGGCCATCTTCATGGATATGCACAGAATAATGCAGGGCGTGGCCCCGTTTACTCCCATCATCAGAAGCATGTCCGCATATGATACGAGCATGGTGTTGGTCTGCCTCAAGAATTCCAACCCAACTATCAACTCAAAATCATCTATGATCACGACGCGCAAGGTGAACTTTCCTTCATAAGGCCCCATCTTCACCGGTACTCCTTTGGCTATTCCCCCNCACCTGTATCTATCATCGCCCAAATGGGTTTGCCATTTACCCTCAGGTCAACGAACATTAAGGTCCTCTCTTGCTTAGGAAGAGTCCCTTTATTCGTCTTTTTTTTCCCTTCTTGGTAGGGTGGGCATTCGGTATTTCGGTTTGGTATTTAAGAATTTCGGTTCGGTATTTCGGTATTTGGTTTATCAATTGTATATACCAAATACCGTACCAAATTATTTCGGTACGGTTCAGTATTTATTATTTTGGTTCGGTACGGTTTCGGTGAAGTATTCGGTTTATGAATTATTCAATTGTGTTATGTGTATACCAAACGAAAATTAAAATGCTGGCAAATCGAAACGTAGTGCCACACTGCCGTGAGGGGAAACTTTCTCATATGTTGCTGAACCAGAAGTACATTAACTTTACATATCAAAAAACATAAAACATATAAATATACTTGTAAATAAATTTGAAGTAGAAGGACATATGGAAATGTACAAATTGATATACCAACATATTACAACGCATAATTGAGATTTTTACTAGCATGTATTCTTCTAGTTAGTGATATTTTTAAGTTATTGCTCAATCCTTTGAATTAACCGGAGAGATAGAGACACAAGTAGCTGATTTACAAATTCAATATGGAAACAATTCGATCTGTTCCATTTCATATATGTTTATATAAAACCACTAAGTCCATACTAGACTTTCAACTTCCAGTTTATGCCATTATATACACAAAGAAAGAAAAGGGGATAATTGGAATTAGAATAAGAATATTATGTTTCAAGAATTGAGATGACAAAGAGAACAACATAAATGGATTTGTGTATTTATATACGAAGAATTGGTTTCATCTATTTTTGTCACATGCCATACATTTGATTGCCTGGTTCTAACCCAATGTGAAATAGCATAACAATGAAGGGACTTTATGGTATATAGGATAAACAAAGGTATCCCTTTAATTTAATTACGTTGATGGTAATTCGGATTATTTCGTTTTGATTGGGATTTGCAGTGGATATGAGGGGACAAAATGGATTTAAAAATTCCATGTAGAGTGTAGAAAGCACAAGCATGTCGAGATGGTGTTTACTTACTTATTTGTGTTCTCTGGTGGTTTGGCTCCTTCAGGGAAAGGATTGCGGCGTGGGTGAAGAAGAAGAACTGAAGATGAGAGTCGTTGGTTCAACCTAATTTGCTAATTACTAAAATTAAAATGGCCTAACCTAATAGCCTAAGACTAAGAGTACTGGGCTTGGGCAGTTGGGCTTGGGGGGCGACGGGAATGGTAATTAAATTGGGCTGGCCGGTTGGGCACTGGGTGGGTAGATATAGGTAGGGTCCAAAAAAAATGTCCTTAAAATGTTGGTATATTCGATATATTCGGTATACCGAAGTTTTAAAATTGTAATACCGAAAACCGAACCGAAATACCAAAAATTTAATACCGAATTAGACCGAAATACCGAAACCGAAATACCGAATTAATTCGGTTCGGTTCGGTATTCGGTTTTTCGGATTTTATGCCCACCCCTACTTCTTGGCGATTTGGCGAGGGTCCTTCTTCTTGCGGATACCAGCACTGGTTCCCGCTAATGCCTCAGACACAGAACCAACAACTGCATTGTAGGCACCGACTGGTTCGGTCTGTTCATCATCATTTGCTTCATCATCCGTCCCATCATCATAAGCTTGATGGGCATTCATCTGTGCATGTGGGCGCTCATTATTCCAATGTGGCCCGCCGCAATGACGGCACCCTGAGGGGGTTTTCTCTCCCGATCATTGTTGTTTGACGCAACACTGTTGCTCCTTGAGGAGGGAGCCTTAGATTTCCCAAGACTCCGGTCTCCCCCACTTCTGTTAGGGCCACCATTGGTAGGCTGGCCTCCTTTGTAACCCGCTCGGACAGGCGGCTGCGGCCTATCCTTCCGAGTTTCCATTTGGTAGTCCCCAAGGCATTCCACTGCTTAGATTGCCTTGGGAAGGGTATCTACCCTTTGTCTTTGCAGCTCCATGCGGGCATAAGGTTTCAACCCTTCCAGGTAGGGGTGTTCATAAAAACCCGAAAAACCGAACCAAACCGAAAACCAAACCAAACTGACCAAAAAAATCGATACTTTTTGGTTTGGTTTGGTTTTGGTTTTGAATTTTAAAAATTGATCAAATTTGGTTTGGTTTTGGTTTTAATCAAAAAATAACCGAACCAAACCGATTATAGGAGTATATATTTATACAAAGTTTCAAAATTTTTATGGTGAATGTTAATCGTTTGCACTTTTAGTACAATTCTTTACCTTTATATTCTAGTTTGATTGGTAGTTTTCTCTTGTTAAGTATAAAAATCTATTTCATGTTAAATACATATATTTTTAATTGAGTCCTTAAATTATTCATCAATATATTTTAGTAAATAATAGATTTCTCAGAGGACAATTGATTTGATAGTGTCACGTTGAAAATGTGGTTGCCGGAATATGTGTTTGGTAGTGTATGTCTTATATTTAAGAAAAAACTGGCAAATAACCGAAAAACCGACATAAACCGAATCGAGAAAACCGACTTACTTGGTTTGGTTTCTTTTTAGGGAAAAACCGATCCAAACCAAACCATGAACACCCCTACTTTCAGGAATGTGAAGAGCTTGTCCTTGTCCCCCATGTCGCGGATGTTCAGCATGAGTGCGGAGAATTTTCGCACGTAGTCCCGCACTGATTTGGTCTGGCGGAGCTCCCGTAATTTCCTCCTTGCATTGTACTCAACATTTTCGGGGAAGAACTGTAGGCGTATGGCTGCCTTCAGTTCCGCCCATGTCTCCAGAGCATCTTCACCGGCCTTGATGGCTTCGTACTTCACTCGCCACCAGAGCTTAGCATCACCCTGAAGATACATGGCAGCAATTGCTACCTTCTTGGCTTTTTCTAGGCCTCCCACGGCATCGAACTACTGCTCGATGTCGAAGATGAAATTTTCCACTTCTTTAGCATTCCTAGCCCCACTGTATGGCTTTGGCTCAGGAAGTTTCAGCTTCTGTGCCATGGGGGCAAGGTTCACAGCACCCCCGATTTGATTTTCACCGCCTCGAAGCAAGCCTTGTAGAGCAGCATTGACAACATTGAGTTGGCCTGTCAAGTCATCGATAGTTTGCTGCATGGCAGTCATCCTGTCTACCTCTTGCGCCCTGTGGGCTAAATCCTCGGCGCGCTCCTGTTGGAGGCCCTCGAGTTTATCAAAAACTTTGGCTGCCTCAGTAGCTGCCGTTTGCCGGTCTCCTTCAGAGTCGCGACTCATGTTTCCTATGTCAACTTCGGCCTGGGCCATTCTGCGGTCCAGGTCGTCCAACCTTTGCACTAGGCTGGTTTTCAGTTCCGGCACCGTATCCACAATGGGTCGTAGTACGTCAATCGTCTCCTCAAGGGCCGCAATGCGGTCCCCATGATTCACCATGGCCAGAAATGGTGGTAGTGCCAATGCGTTCCCTCGTCCGATGTCGAGCCTAGGCTCTGATACCAACTGTTACGGGGCGCCTTCCTGATATTCTTTGGAAGGGCGACGTAAGGCTAAGCAACCGATGTCAGGGCTGTCCGCCGAGTGAGGTCCCCTTCGCACACTAGACGAGATTGTCAGTGCCGTGCGGGAAAACCAATGCCAACAATTGAGAGAACAGTAATGAGAATTGAAAAAAAGCTTGATTGCATTAATGAAAGCTATTACAAAAGAAGGCAACGCGGTGTCGAGGGGGAGAGAGACCAGTACAGAGAATTGCTTGCTAGAAAGTTTTTGATTGCTTGATCCCCCCTAATAATGCTTAAAAAAAATAAACCAAAGATACATGACTAGACCAAACTACGCTAGAGAAACATAATGAAAGTACATGTAATAAAACTACTCTATATTTACAAGGAAAAAGACTTAGTTTTCTACAAAGGTAGAAACAGGTCCGTTGTCAGCAACTTTGTCTCAGGCATCACGATCTGCGCGCGCGGCGCTGTTGGCAGCTGCTTGCGGCTGGGCGCTAGCGAGCGAAATCGGTGGGGCGACAGAGGCACATGCGCGCTTGTCATTTGGCGCGGCCAAGACCACGAGGCTGTCCGTGGTGCTAGGCGTTGGGAGGCTTGCTAGGATGCCACGGGGCGCGTCCAAGGGGTCATGGGGCATGGCTGGAAAGCCGCCCATGACAATAATTATGAATTTTGATGATGGAAACCATAAAGAGCAGTCTGACATTCAAGAAAGCCAATCGATGATCAAATATGTTCACTACTTATTTTCAATCTTGCATTATCTTTCCCCTTTCACAGGATCCTCCGAGTCAGAGTTGCAGAAGCTGCAAAAAAAGAAGTTGAGAGCAATGGACATCAGGGATACCCTAGAGAGACTTGAAGATTCCATAGGATATGTGCAAGAAAATATTTCCTTGGTAGCAGCCAAGCTCGCAATTCAATCTTTAGATTCCCGTTCGTGAAGGAATTGCTGAACAAGGCTCCTATCTACATGAAACTTAGCATGAAATGCTGAACTCGGTTCCTGTTGTTAGCACATTAAATTTGGCTGAACGAAAGAGATGCCGTATAAACATCATAACATGGTCATGTGTATATTTGTTCAGCAAAGGATCACGAAAACACGCGAAAAAATGTTTGGCAAGGGACGTTACACACACAGGTCAGTCTGCATATTCAAGTCGAAAGAAGAGCCTCAACAGTTTCATCAAGAAAACAATGACAGTTATTAGGAATGTTAATATCATTAGTTCACTGTATATGAGCAAGACTTTGGCATTTGAAGGAAAGCAAAGCATGTAATATTCACAGGTTAATGTTACATCATTTCTACTTTCAGAATGTATCTTTTTTTTTTCTTCTAAAGTTGTTCTGCAAGTTGCTGATTAATTCAGTGATTTTATGCCATGGAATTGGTATATGGTTTTAAAGAAGCTTACAATTGTTCCAGATTTGAACTTTATCATTGACTATCCTTGCATTTACTATGTACCGGTACAAATCATTATACAAGAAACATGAATCAGAAACAGTCTCTCTACTCCTCGGGTAGAGGTAAGGTCTACATACACACTACCCTCAAAATCGAAATAGCGAAATTCTTGGGTCATTTCAATGGGTTCAGAAACAACATGTTTCTCTGGATCATCATAGTGTACTTCCACATATCCCCAGAGGAAGGTCTTTTCGTAATGGATGACTGTTGAAACCATAATATGTTGATATACGGCATCGGTCCGGATGATTGATGGAAGAAACACCAAACATATCCTGACCCCACTTATGGAATTTTTTTGGGTTGTTGTTGTTGTTGTTGTTGTTGTTGCGTCGTGAATCAATGACAATTAAGTGCAAATTATTAAGTTGCCAATATTAACCACTAGATGTTGGTTAGTGTTTATTAGAGAAATTATGAGGTTAATAATTGATTTTTTTTATTTCTTAAAGGCTGAAAATTCTTTAAAGCGATTACCTTTTAAATAAAAAAGAAATATGAACAATCTAATCCTCCCTCCTACTTTGAAAGGCAAGTAGCTGAGTAATGTTTCAGTTTTCCTACTAATTAAAGAAGGGCCTTTCTACTATGGGAAAAGTAATCAAATGACCAGTTATAGCTTTGTTTTAGTATGACCATCGATAGCAAAGCAAAATATCTTATTCTAGACAAAGACAAGGTCAGTCAACATCAATCAAACCCTGTATCCCAAATTGTTCGGGGGTTAGACTATTTTAAACTGATATTATTATAGTTTTTTTTTAGTAATATTAGTGTCCGGTTCAGCTTGCACACAGTTCCGCTATTCTATCAAATAGCTGCCAGTTTGCCACCTCTACCAGCACGAGTCTCGGGTAACTCTATCCATCAATGCTTAAGTATTTGGCCAGAAATCACCTAGTGTTTTTTCCCCACGATTATACTTCTTTATTTTAACATTGAGTCAGTGAGTTGAAAAAAAGAAAAAAGCAAAGAAAAGACAACATTGATGAGTATCATTTTTGCTGAGATATTTCACATTTGAGGCTCTCATTGTTGAAGGCAAAGATATTTTCTCCATGCCATGCATTATTATTGTCCACTAGTCACCTTTCTCTTTTCCTCTGTATTTAGCACATTAATATCTTCATTTGCTTTACCAAAACAAGAGAGTTGGAAAAATGGAGTCAGCCCTACTGTATACAGCTCCAGCAACTGCAAGTAGTAGCAGCAGCCTCCTTAAAAGGAGGGGGACATTCTTGCCACAACTTAATGCTCCATTTCATCTTCCATTTTCGGTAGGTTTTACTGGCTTTTGCTATGATCAGTTGAACACCCTTCATCGAAAAATTATACTGTGTATATAGGTTAAATATACTTCTTATACATATATATATATATATATTAAATCTTAAACATCTTTAGTGAAATTTATAGCTTGACCATAAGTGTAAGTATTTAGCTTCATAGCAAAATTGGGATATGAAAAGCAGAATGCTACAGGTGAATTCAGGATTTTAAGTCAGTAACTGTAAAATACATACTGCACTCACTTGCTATGATAGTCTACTAATGATTTCTTGATAGCTGCTGATGTTATCAATCTGAGAACTCCCTTCTTTTATTTTCTTCTCAATTTTTTGTACTGTCCATTCCTCTGTCTGTTGTTGTCACTTTAATTACTTAGCAGGACCATCGTAGCTGATTTGACGGATGTCCATTTTATAAATATGATGGAATAGGTAACGATCATAAAAAGGGAACAATAGTGCCTATTGGACTTGCACTGTTACTCTCCCCTTAAAATTTAACATGCTTTTCAAGTGGAAACTTGTTAATGTGAGAATGCAAGACCTGGATTTCTTTTAACATCTCTCTCAATTCGAAAATCCAGGATGTGAATTGATGTCCTCTCATTGATTCCTCCTAAATTGCATCGATTTATCCAAAAATATTCATTTCAATTGGAATTTGGTTAAAGCGGGGAAATGATAATTGCATGAGGATGCCCGCTAAGGATCCATGGTTGAGTGGTTAAAGCAGCCAACTCATAATTTGCGAATTCGTAGGTTCAATTCCTACTCAACTTGAATAGATGATTTTCGATTGAAGCCATTGTCACCTAAGGCAACAGGCCTAAGGACATAGTATATTGCGTAAATTTGCTGGTAAATTAAGTGATCTTCCGGAAATACGTACTGATCTGCTAAAATCAAAGTGGTTTTGAAAATGTTAGTTACTTTTGAATTTCCTAGTGTGCCTTAAACCAATCAGAGAGAACATATACATTATGTAAGAAGAAACAAAGTTGTAGCTTTTCAAGTTGTAACTTCAGTTCATGCTGATAATGTGTGTTGTTTAAGTTGATAATTGTCGAGAAAGGGCTGACTGTCAAGCTTCAGTTATTGTCCAGAGACGCTACGTGAAGTGTTGGGAATTTTCGTTATCCTTCAGAAAGCCTAGGAAATGCAAAGTCTTTAGTTGCAATGTGAAAGTAGAGGATGAGGCTTGTGAATTGGTTAACGGAGTTGAGCTTTCCATTGGCGATGGAGTTGATAGCATTGATGCTTATCTTTGCAACGCCGTAAAGAACAACAATGGCACTGGCATTTTGCTCCTATCAGATATCTTTGGATATGAGGATTCATTTACCAGAGATTTTGCATATCGTGTTGCATGCAATGGGTACAAGTAAGTAATTTAGTCCTTCTATTCCGTTTCTATTTTTAAAAGGCGTCTCGTTTGGTTGTCTTACTTCATGCCATGTGCAAGAATGTGGTGCAAAAACCAACATTTGTAGCATATAAATAATAATTCGTGACTTCCTTTTACATATCAGGCCACCTGAAAGATAACTATAAGTAACCGTTCATGAAAAGTGAGATTAGTAACCTGAAAAATAATATAGGATACGTGCTATCTTAAACATGATCAGTGTGTGCAAGTTATATCCATTGATAATATTGTTTTCAGCTTCATTGTTATATCAAGCCCTTCTAGTTAGGAATTGAATTGAATTCCTTCTGTTGTTTGACGGTGTTTATTGAATAATTTTGCAGTGTTCTTGTACCGGATCTGTTTCGTGGCAATCCATGGGGAAAGGACAAACCTCAGGCTTCGTTTGAGAAATGGCGTGGTAGCCTAGACAAACAACGGATTGTGAGAGACATCTTCACATCGACAAAATGGATGGTCAATGAATTTGTGGCTGCTGGAATCTCAAAGAAGCTTGGCGTTATTGGATTTTGCTTTGGAGGTGGCCTGTTATTAGACATATTGGCTCAAGACCAGGGTTCTCAGTTTGGTGTTGGGATCTCATTCTATGGCACACGGATTGACGTATCTGTTGCTAGCAAGATTAAGGTTCCACTACTACTCATTGCAGGTGACAACGATTCACTTTGTACTGTAAATGTATTGAAGGAGGTTGAGAAAAATGCCGATGGTTGCAGAGTGGTGGTTTTTGAGGGACGGGGTCATGGTTTTGCCCATCGACCTCAGTCTTTAGACGACGATAAAGATGCAGAAGAGGCTTTCTTGATGATGCGAAACTGGCTGCATGATGGCTTAGTTTCTGAAAATTGATACTATTGCTGTAAATAGTCTTACTTGGTGAAATGAAATTCTTGCCAATTCAAAACTTCCTTTATTTACTCTTACTAGTTTCTCTGTACGTGCGTTGCACGTGTATGCCGAGTCATGTTGTACATGATTTTATAAAATAATATGAATATTATTATAATAAAAAAACTTGATTCAATGATTGTGCATGAAAGAATATTGAAGTCATAATATGTTATCTCCATATCAAGCTCACTCAAATTTGTAAGCTTGGACACTTCAAAGTCAAGAATATTCTAATTTTGTTAAAATTTGAATCAATTATGAACAACCATTTAATAAATTAGAAGTAATAAGTAACACCAAAAAATATTTGAAATATACTACTTTGTTTGTGACTCTTACCTCTATCAACATCGTGACTATAATATAAACTTGATTTTTAAATATAAAATATTTCTGCAAAAACCTTCATAAAAAATATTTTTTTTTGTATGAAATTCACCCAAATTAATAAGATCACACTTAAAATTTGAGAATGTTCTAATTTTATAAAAGAATGAGTCAAGGACCCTTATCCAATAAATCAAAAGTATTAAGCAATGTCATAAATATTTAACTTTATCAAAAAATTGGGAGGATTCAATCATCTTTTAAAAGGGTGTATGATCATTCCTGCTAAGCTATGAGTAAAGTATAAAACTACCGGCTTAGCAAATAAGTCATACACTACTCTTATTTCTATACAATGTCAAGTAATAATAGACTATGCGTTAGGACTTAGGGGTATTCTTTTCAATTGAATCGATACTAAAGAGAAAAGATAGAATCTTTTAAAAAGAAGAGAGACAATATTAGTGTTCAGATAAATTAGTGCTAAACAATAGTTTGTTGTTGATAAAGTAGAGAATGAATATAACAAACTCGCAAAAAATAGTCGACCGAAAAAGCGTTTTCTTTTACTCATTTATTAACTTGACAATTCGCTAAAATTACCATAAAATATTTGTCCTTAACCCAGCTCCAATCAAATAATATAAATAATCAAATTGGTCATTCTGAAGTGTCTTTATGGTCATGAAGAGTAAGATTAGAACATGTTAGTTGTACATCGTAAAATTTTCAAAGTTGTCGGCAATTTTGGTTACGTTAACTTAAGCTTAATGATTTTAAGTGATTCATGTACCTTAAAGGGTAAAATTTAATATTCTTAATCTTAACTGCCAAGTACTATATTTTATTTTTCACGATATAAGTAATTACACAAATAATATAATGAACAATTAACTTCCTATCTTTCCAAATAATGGAATCCTAGTCGTCAAAATCTCAATCATCAAATATTAGTCTAACCCCATATATAACTTAGTTTACCCAAATAGTTAATTCGTTTTTTTTAAACCCACAAAATCAATAATATTAATATAAGACGAAATTTTTTAAACACGTCAAGAAGATGCAGGAGAAACCTGCCAAACTCTCGATGATTTTCAATATTCCTCTTAACAAAATAACATAGTTTATTTGTATAAATAGTATACATAACTAATATATGTAAAAACTTATATGAAACACTAACTTATTGATTTTTCCTGTATTAATCGACTCTTCCTTATAATAGCCAATAAGGAGAGGGATTTAGGAATTTAGATCTATCAACCTTCTAATTACTTATTGCAAAATTGGAGGAATCACAGTGTTACTACTGTTTCTGTGCTATTAGGGACGGCTATGAAGCTAAGATCTAGAATATATTTTTGTCCATAACTGTTATAACCATAGTCGTGGTTCAAGAGCCATGCATTCAAATCAGTAAAATTCATTGGACGCGACAATTCACTTCCAGTAAATGAAAAATTGCAGGAAAACTTTATTTTACATATGGTAATAATTGACAACTTCAAAAGTGAATGGAGTGACATTATAATGTAGAAAATAATATTAATCTAACCTAAAAGGAAAATAGTTTTGAAAGATTGTGACTATTAATAATAGAGCACAAAACGTTGCTATTGGGAAAGCGTTGAATTTTTTAACTGTGTGTAGGGTAGTTAAGTTTTTAAGAAGGGTATATTTGTAATTCAACTTTTATGTTAAAGACTTCCCACTTTTATAATAATATAGATTAAGTATAAGAAAATCTCATTTCAACAACAACAACATCTGTAGAAATTATTCACTGACCGAAAATAACAGAAAGTGGTTGATAATCAAGCCTTGTTCAGCTTATGACAGATATTCAGATATATTAATGCCATAAAGCTAAATATTCATAAGGCAATCTTTTTGATTGACTTCAGCCGAGCACAAGGTAGGACTGCGTACACTCTACCTTCTCCAGATCCTATTTGTGGGAATACGTGGATACTATCTGGGGGGGGGGGGGGTCGGGGGGGGGTTCCATGGGGTACGTGAACCCATGTCCCCGCCCTAAATCATGTATAGAAATGTTAATTTGTTCAAAAATATTTAAATGTATGTGTGCACCCATGCTCAAAGCATTATATGATGTGATGGTTATTAAGTGTACCTCTCTAGGTGAGGTTGTGAGCTCAAATCTTATGTCAATCTTATTGTTTTTTCCTTTTTTTCTAGAAGCAGACGCCCACAGGAGATGGGCGTGTCTGGTGTTATTTTTTGCGTATTAATTACGTACTTTTTATTTTTATTTCTTTTTTTGTTTGGTTTATTCTTTCAAAATTTTCACACATGGAAATTCCTACTCTTCTTTTGTTGCTGTAAAATCTTATATGGTTAAACAAAATGTGTATATTAAATCTAGTAACAGCGTATGATGTAGCATATAGTCAATGGGTGGTTGAACTGATCTCAACATTTTCAACATGAAAAATAGATATAGATGTAAGAAAATTACTTTTTAAAAAATAATAATTTTGAACTTATAATTCCAAAAGTGAAATGGGTATGCAATCGTATGAACTAAAGGTTGAACCCATAAATTTTATATTCTTGATCCATCTCTTCTTAATAGTGCACCCGTCCTGTCAAAATTCTGAATTCGCCTCCATAGATATGTTGTTGTTGTTTGTTGTTGCAGTGTTTTCAATTGATGCTTTCTTTTGTCCATAGGTGGCATCAAATTCCATCTTAAGCTTCCAAGATAAATTGGCATCATTTTATAAAAGGACAGCCGAAACACTAATTCCAAAAAAGCATATACTCTAATACAACATAGATATCCCTGCAGCTAGTACTAATTATTCAATGCTAAAATCAAACATTACAAGCAATCTATGACTATAAATTTCAATACCTCAATTGCTTTGAGCATCCACATCACTAGTACAAGTATTACAGAAGGAACTAGTTAAAATTTTGGATCCATGGCTAAGAAAATCTCAGTTGCATTGCTTTTCATGGTTTTTGCACTTTGCTTCTATTTCAGCACCAGCCAGTCGACTGAGGCTCATGTTGAAACTCCGGGAACCATTGAGTCGAGCGTCTTAACCAAGAAATACACAGTGAATATGAACTTCCCAAGAACAAGAAATCTGTTGACTGCAGTAGAATGTCCTTGCCCTGATTGTTCTTGTATGTCCGACTCAAAGGAAACAGATCAAGGCCATTGAACAAGAAAATGAGATATGAATCCCAATGTCATGGATTGTGGTTTTCTGTAACAAAACAAATAAAAATGCTATGTTTGCTCTTGTGGTTCTTGATTGCTGTAACACAAAATAAGTAGTTGTACTTCTGGTTCATCACCTCAGATGCTATAAATAAATAATACTCCATTTCATGTTTGCTTCCATTTTCATGAATAATGTGAACCTTATGGATATATTGCCTCATTTGGATACAAGTGGAGTTCTTTATTCTAATTACAGACAACAGTATAATTAAGTTTGGTGCAAGTAGCTAAATGCAGGTAAAAGGGAAGACAACTGCAACAATTTAATTAATATTAAGTCAACTCAACGTTTGGAACAATTTAATTCTAGAAAATATGACTACAAACCACCACAAATTTCATCTTCATTCATTTATTCCTCTTTTTTGCTTTCTGTTGAATATCTACTACATAGATAGATATTGTTCATGTTGGAAAAATATTGGTTATGTAATTAGCTTGAGGCGTGTCAATGACATTGTCCTTAAGGATATTTCGCCCACACAGTGATAAATATAATTAGGCGTATCCCCCAGGATTTAGCAAGCACTTCCAGTTATTAAACTGGAAACTGAACTAGCAGAAAATTCTACAAAGAAATCCGGCGTATAGGAGGAAGAAGAAGATTTAGAAGGTTGTGTTAGAAAGTGTGTCTTTAGCTCTCCACAGGCCATGTTTATATAGGTGTTGCTCCAACGGCTAGTTTGACTCTATCAAATGTGAATAATTTACTAAATAATAAGTAAATAGAAATATAATATTTCGTAGAAGAAAAGTTTTTCCAAATCAAAATATTGGACATTCCCTTTTGAGATACCATTAATTTTTCCAACAATCCCTCATAAATCTCAAAAGGAATAAAAATAAATAGTAAATAAAGAAAGAAAGAGAGATAATTTGCTGGGTTTTGGGTATAATGAAATTCATCTGGTGTCTTAAAGACTATGAACTAGATATAGAAAAAATAAGATTTAACTTACAGAATAATTGGTGAAGTTGATAACTTCTATGAACCAAAAATTCTTGTCGTAAGCTAGAGATCTTATTCATCATATTACACCCCCACAATTTTCGATGTTATCGCGTTTTGCGCTAATAGGCCATGCGCACGCCTGGTTTTCAAGAGTGCTCTAGAAATTTTTTTGCCATAAATTTCATAGGAGTGGCCTCACTCCACACTCATATAGGTCCATCCATCAAGTGTATTCTGCAGCGCAATACACCACCTATAAAAGGCTATGGATTAAGAATTTAATAACCCAGTCTCCCATTTCTTGCAGTCTTGCACTATATACACACACCATAGGAAGAGACATAATTTAATAGTTCATATTTGATCAACTAATGACTTGTTATTACCCACATGAACCTACTTTATGGGATCTCCAATCACATAGGTTGGGTTACAATCATTGTTGATACTTCTCAAATTGGCAAAAGTTCAACCCCTCAATGTTTCACTTATAAGTCAAAGGATCGGCAAAATCCTTTTTTGACTACACAAAATATGTATAAAAATTCTTGTCTCTAAGCAATTGCTTTATCACATTATGTCTCAAGAGAATGTGTCTATCTTCCCATTGAAAGATTTATTTTCTTATAATGGCTATTGCGCCTCGGTAATCACAATTCATCGACGCAAATATTGTCGGCTTAATTCCTAGTAGAATATTTACCTAGAGGTTGCTTAACCAACCTTATTGCCAGGCAATTTCAATACCATAACACCCCACCAAAAGGTGATCATGCAATCACCGGTGATCTTTTTAACATCTTAATCAAAGATTCAATATCAACATTGCATCCTTCTAATACAATGAAAAATCACATACAAAATACTAACTCATAGTATTTCTTAAGTAAGGCATAAAATCATCTCGGATGAAATAAAACTTGACTTCTGTACAAGTACCTTTTGAAACATCTTTTAACACCTAAGAATTTATTTTCTTTATATATGTTCCATAATCAAGCACCAAAGTAAAGTTTTCTAAAATATAGAAGCAACTTTAACGTCTACAGAAATATCTCAAATCAATAGGAAACAGATCATAATTCAACGATTTCTTCATCACCCAAATGACTAAGAGATTCGAAATGAAATAACTTTTCAGAGCCAAAATATAACATATTTTTTTATCTACTAATATAATTTTTTTGCCACAACAAATCTCAATTTTATAAGGCTTCATTACAATAATTTTAATAAATATTTTTCCTAATTATTCCCCTTATGATCAGGCTACATAACCGTTGGCAATACATTCTCGACCCCCACACTTTGGAAAACTACAAACCATTAAGGAGATAATCTTTTCACAACTCATAAGGAGTTCCATTTTATAAATAACAAGCTAATAATATAGCATCACCCAAAATATTTTATCTCCAAATTAGAAAATATGTATGTCCAGAGATATTAAATTTATGTCAAAAGGTCACCAACCTTTTAAATAGTATATAAATGTTAATACAATTTATTCTCGTGATCTCAAGCAATATAAACACATTTTCCTTTTGACATGTCAGGAAATTTCACAACTATCGCAATAACTAATATCATATTGCCTTTTCAAGATGTTAAAAGAAAATATTTAAAACACTCTAGATCAAGAGAACTACGAAATCAGCGCAGTGTCTTTCACTATGCAAAATTCACATACAAAATTATAAATACAAATTCACATCAACTAATAATGTACAAATATAAACACATCTAAAATTGAAAGGACGTTATATGTATCATTGTGATGTCAAATTTAATCTGCCTATTATGTTCTCACGAGAATAAGCATGAAAGAATAAATATTGAAGATGTATATATTATTTCAATTATGCATGCCTGACACATAGATATAATGTTACGCAAAAACATATCAAGTGGAAGATATTACCGTATGTTCTTAAAGTTCATCAGAATTCCATAAGTGGTATTCTTCATAAGTGTAACACTCCTCAAATTAATAAAGTTTTGAGACACGCTAATTATAGAATTAAATTTTTTTCTCTTGTATATATATATATACACACACTTAAATAATTGAATATACAATTAGGAAAATATTAATAATTTTAATATTATTAATTATTAAAAGTGGGTATCATTAATTATTAGTTAAGTTAAAAAAAAAAGAGAAAAAGAAAAAAGAAAAAAGGGCCTAAAGCCCATAAAAGGGCTGATGGAACAAAAGGCTTCAAGCCTTAAGAAAACAGAACAAGGTTCTATTATTCCCGAAAAGGATCAGAAGGCAAAAGCCTTAGTAAAAAACAGAGCAAACTCACAAAACAGAGAGCAATGAAACTCACGCAGGCAACAGAAAATATTGGGTTCTTTACAAATCACTAATTCTTGATCTCAGGTATATAAAATTCCCTATTGTCAATTACCCTACAGTAGTAATAGGTAAGAATTGAATATTTAATTCCCTTCTTTCTCTATATCAACAATAAATTCCATATTTAGGTGTGAAACTTTAAAATTAATTCAAATACACTGGTTGTTGTAGAATTAATTGTTTGACGGGTATAAATTGGACCGGGGCCTACATATTAGCTCAAGCAGTTTTGAGGTGAGTTGATGTAACCCTTTACCAAAGTGGTTTAACTCACAAAAGTATGCATACAAGGTGTTTGATGAATTGGCTAAAAGAGTGAATATTTACTTAATTGAAGTGAGTGAGTACCTATTAGCTTAGAATTATTTTAGATAAAGTTTGGATGATTTATTCTGACATATGTGCTTAAATTTTCAGATTTTTGTGTAATTCTTATAGGCCATTTCATGTTGAAAAAGAAAATTTCATGAAGAAGCAAGAATCTTTAGAAATACTTTTGAATGTTATGTGACACCTTACATTTAAGGATTCCAGTATGAGCATGTTTAAAAGATTTAGACTTGAAAAGTCATAAGAAGAAGTTTTAGAAACAATTTTTTTTTTGGGAGTATCCTTTATTCTGAGAAGGGGTCATCATCCAGGCCGAGGGTCCTGACAAAGGCGTTGACTTCCTGAAACTACTTGTGCCAAAGTAGGGAGCACACGAGCCGAGGGACTCGTTGCTGAGAATTTACTTAGCCAGGCTAAGGTATGATATATGAGCGTTGAGAACCATTAAGCGAGTGGCACCTCGTGGATTGATCCTATTCGATCAGGTTGGGATCGAACCCGTACCGATCACACGGTGACTAAGACAGAAATAGGTCAGGATAGTTGAAACTACCAAAGTATAAAGTGAAGTATATTTTTTTTTGGAAAGAAAAAGAAAAGAATTTCTTTTAGAATATTCATAGACTGCTATTACACAATTATTTTAGAATTGTTCTAATAAGATTTATGTTTTGCATGCATTTAGAACCTTTACTCGTAATGTATATTTAATTAAAGTTTCGTCCCCTGTCGTTGAGACTCACTGAGTATAATGAATGGTACTGACGTTATCTTTTGAGAACCTACATTTGTCTGTGGTACAGCGTAGGAACCGATTTTGCAGGCGAGCATGCTACGGGTTAGGACTTCCCTCACTTCCAATATTATTGGTGAGCTCTGCTTTTGTTCGTGGAGTATTCCTTAGAGTCATCTTCATTTAGATATTTCTTTGTTTACTTAGAGAACTGGCCAGGAAATCTCATGTCCTGATCAGTACGTTAGTTTATCAGTAGAGGCTTCATAGACACAGTCAGTGGGTTAATAGTCAGATAATTTTGATAATAACTTAGCAGTATTCCAGTAGTTATTATGAATAAAGTTTTGGAGTTAATTTATTTAAATATTTAAATTAATCAAAAGTATTTGGTTAAAGTATTGCCTTGTTGCATATAAAGTTTGAAGTTATAATAGGTTTGATAAGTAGAGTTGGTTCGCTCGGTCATGTTTAGTGATCGGGTGCCGGTCACGGCTTGTTCAGAAAATGGGTCGTGACAAACTTGGTATCACAACCTCAGTTTATGGAGTCCTAGGGGTCTATGTAGCCGTCTTAGTAGAGTCTTGTTTATGGGTATGAAGCGCGCCATACTTATTAACATGAGGCTACAAACATTTAGGAAAAATCTCATTTTTTCATACTTTAGATCGTGTAGTAGAGCCTACCTCTAAGAAATTATCTAATGTATTCTTTTCTCAAAAACTCATAGAAATGGCTCGTACTCGCAACTCTGACGACACTCAGGATGTTGCTCAAGAAACTATTGCTACCATTTGGCTCAAGGTATAACTAAGAAGGCTTAAACTCATAAAAGGAGGGGTAAATCCACAAAGGGGGTCCAAGTACCCCAGGTTGAACATGAAGAAAGGGTGGAGCATGATGATCCAGTACCTCAGGATCCAGTACCGCCCCTAACAACAACTCCGTCTCAAACAACTATATCTCTAGAGGTGGGTCAAATGTTTAATGCCGTCAACAGTGCTATGGAGATGTTTAAAGCTTTCATGGCCAATCAGAACGAGAGAAGAGATGAGATTCCACCTCAATCAAATAGACAAAACAATACTGAGTCCTCAAGAGTGAATTAATTTTTGAAGTTGAGTCCTCCATTGTTCCATGGTTCTATAGATGATGAAGATCCAATATTGTGGCTGGAGGGTGTCAAGAAAGCCCTCTGAGCGATGAAAGCATTTGATGATGAAGATGTGGAGCTAGCTGCTTACCAGCTTAGAGATGTGGTCGGCTCTTGGTTTGAGATGTGGGAAAAGGAAAGAGATGAAGATGATGGTTCGCCTACTTAGGAAGAATTTGAAGAGGCCTTCATGGCTAACTTTATCCAGGAAGAGGATAGGGAATCTAAGGCTACAGAGTTCGAACAACTCAAGCAAGGGAATAAAAGTGTGCAAGAATACTACATGGAATTCATAAGGTTAGCTAAGCATGCTCCTCACATGGTTAGGACAGAAAAATAAAGATTCGCAGGTTTGTTGGCGATTTCGCTTACCACATTAAGGATACGACATCGGCTGCAGTGGTAGGGATGAAAACCTTCTCCTCTGTTGTGGGATTCGCCAAGAACATAGAAAAAGATAGACAACAACGGAGAGAAGAAAAAGAGCATAACAAGAAAGCCCAAACAACGGACATGTTTAATGGTACATCCAATAGAGTGGAAGGGATTCCTCTAATAAGGAGTCATTTGCACCAGCTCAGTCCAGTCATCAATCAGGTGGTGGGTCTTCCTTTAGACGTACTCAGAGTTATGGAAACTAATCTCACTAGAATCAGAATTTTAGGACATCATCCTCACATAGCCAGAGTCATGCTGAGAAATATTCACACCAACAAGGTCTTTGTGGAACATGTAAGCGGCAACATTCAGGTCACTGCTAGCTCGGGTTTCATGGTTGATATCATTGTGGAGACATGGTCATATAAAGGCCAACTGCCCAAAGTTGCAACGTAATTTCAGTGGTGGATCAACTCGTCCTTCTAGTTCCTCAGCTACTGCAGTTGCACCACCTCAGGCCCGTGGTTCTCATAATCAGATCGGGCATGTGGCAGGTAGATTTGCAGATCGAGTAACTCAGGGAAGGGGACAACCCCGTTTGTTTGCTACACTTGATCGTCAGAGTGCATAGGCATCTGCAGAAGTTATTACAGGTATACTTTTAGTCTGCTCACATAATGCTTATGCCATAATGGATCCAGGTTCAACGTTTTCATATGTGACTCCATACTTTGCAATTAACCTCGGGCTAGAACCTGAACAACTTAGTGAACCATTCCTAGTATCTACTCCAGTTGGAGGGTCAGTGAAAGTCACAAGAGTCTATAGAGATTGTATAGTTTCAGTCCAAGGTTGCAACACCAAGGCCGATCTCATAGAATTAGAAATGGTGGATTTCGATGTGATCATAGGTACGGATTGGTTGTCTTCCTACTATGCCATGTTAGATTGTCATGCCAAGATAGTCAGGTTCCAATTTCCAAATAAAGAAGTCTTAGAGTGGAAGGGTAGTTCAGCATCACTTGTAGGTAAGTTTATTTCTTACCATAAGGCACAATGAATGATCGGTAAGGGGTGTCTCGCCTATTTGGCTCACATCATTAATCCAGAATCAGAACCACCAACTCTTCAGTCAGTGCTAATTGTTAGAGAATTTTCAGAAGTTTTCCCAGATGACTTTCCTCGACTTCCTCCTGAAAGAATCAGACTTTGGAATTGATCTCATGCCAGGAACTCAGCCCATATCTATACCTCCTTATAGGATGGCTCCAGCATAACTTAATGAGTTGAGAAAATAGTTTAAAGACCTCCTTGACAAGGGCTTCATCAGGCCAAGTGTTTCACCGTGGGGGTGCCCCGGTCCTGTTTGTCAAGAAGAAATATGGGTCTCTCAGAATGTGCGTCGACTATCGGCAGTTGAATAAAGTTACCATTAAGAACAAGTAACCACTGCCAAGAATTGATGATTTATTTGATTAACTTTAGGGTGAAAAATTACTTTTCAAAAATATACTTGAGGTCAGGGTACCATCAGTTGAGAATCAGAGAAGAAGATATATCTAAAACAGCCTTTAGAACTCGCTACGGGCATTATGAATTTCTAGTAATGTCCTTCGGGTTGACAAATTCTCCAGCTGCATTCATGGACCTTATGAACATAGTTTTCAAGCCATTTCTTGATACCTTTATTATCGTTTTTATAGACGATATTTTGTTATACTCTAAGAGCAAGGAAGATCATACAGAACACCTCAGGATAACCTTTCAGACCTTGAAGGAGAATGAGCTTTATGCCAAATTTTCAAAATGTGAGTTCTGGTTGCAGTCAGTGGAATTCTTAGGCCACGTGGTATCTAGTGAAGGCATAAAAGTAGACCTCAGAAGACAGAAGCAGTCAAGAACTAGCCTAGGCTGACAACGCCAACCGAAATCAGGAGTTTTTTGGGGTTAGTAGGCTACTATAGAGGTTTATAGAGGGGTTTTCCTCACTTGCAGCTCCATTAACTAAGTTGACTCAGAAAGCAGTTAAGTTCCAGTGGTCAGACGCTTGTGAGCAGAGTTTTCAAGAGTTCAAGAAGAGGTTTACCACTGCACCTGTGTTAACCTTGCCGACAGGTTCGGGTTGGTTCACAGTGTATTGTGATGCCTCTAGAGTGGGTCTTGATTGTGTTCTTATGCAAAATGGAAAAGTTATTGCTTATGCTTCCAGGCAGTTAAAGAATCATGAAAAGAACTACCCCACACACGACTTGGAGCTTGCAGTAGTGGTGTTTGCATTAAAGATATGGCTACACTACCTTTATGGCGAGCATTCTGAAGTGTTTACAGATCACAAAAGCCTCTTGTAACGACCCGAGCGGTCGTTTTGCATATTCGGACCCCGTTCCCCTAAATTAGACTTCCTGTAGCAGCTTATAGTGATTTATGACTTGCGGGGACGGGTGGTTTGGGATTCAGAAGCGTTTAGAGCAGTATAGGAACACTTAGTTCCTTAAGGTTGGCATTTTTGGCCAAGTTTGACTTCGGTCAACGTTTTGAGTAAATGACCTCGGAATCAAGTTATGACGGTTCCAGTAGCTTCGTATGATGATTTCGGACTTGTACGTATGTCCGGAATGGGTTTTGGATTACCCGGGAGCGTTGCGACACCAAATTGCGAAACAGAGTTTCCTTAAGTTCATAATTTGGTTTAGAACGTGTTTTTATGT
Source organism: Nicotiana undulata (assembly GCA_005239495.1). Lineage (NCBI taxonomy): Eukaryota > Viridiplantae > Streptophyta > Magnoliopsida > Solanales > Solanaceae > Nicotiana > Nicotiana undulata. The sequence continues at coordinate 35,501 of ML265395.1, forward strand.
TATCGAGGTCTGAACGAAATTCCGAGATCGGGAATAGTTCCTTTATGTCATTCATGACTAGCTTGAAAAATTTGGTGTCATTCCGAGTAGTATAGGTTGGTTCGGTGCATTAAAACCGAATTCAAGAACTTGAATTTTCTTAAGTTTGATTCTAGAGGTTTTGAGGTGTGATTTTGAGTTTTAGCGTTGTTTTAGGTGTTCTGAAGGCTCGATCGAGTCCGTAATATGATTTAGGACTTGTTGGTATAACTGCGCGAGGGCTCGGGTGGGCCGAGGTGCCTGCCGGACACCAAACGGGGCGAAAAACCAGCAGCTTCAGCTGCTGGTGCACCAGGTCTGGTGTGACCGCAGGTGTGGTTGCCCGGATCGCAGGTGCGAGACCGCCCATGCGGTCAAGGACTCGCAGGTGCGGCCCTAGGGGAGATGGTACATATCCGCAAGTGCGAACCTTTCTCCGCAGGAGCGGATCCGCTGGTGCGGAAATCCTTCGGCATGTGCGATCCCCAGCCTCCTTGCCAACTTCCGCAGGTGCGAGCCTTGGCTCGCAGGTGCGAGACCGTAGGTGCGGTCCTCGAGCCGTAGGTGCGATATCACTGAAGGCAGTGAGCTCATTTAATACGGGACATAACCATTTTTCACCATTTCTTCTCCACCATAGGCGATTTTGAGAGCTCGCAAGAGGGTATCCGGCCTAGCTACTAAGAGGTAAGTAATTTCCACTTAAATGTTGGTTTATTACATAAAAACTTAGGTATATTAACACCCAATTAGTGCAAATCAAAGGGTTTAGAGTGGAAAACTAGGGTTGATGAACTTTAGAGAATTTCACCACTTATCTACCATGAAATCATACAAAAACTGTATATTAATAATCCTTAGGCTATGAGTGAGTGTTTTCTTAGAGAACTTTTGGAATCCGGATGTGTGGGCCCGGAGGTGAATTTTGGGATTTCTTCAAGAATAATGAATTTACTAAATAAGTAGGAGAATTTCCATACTTTGAGCATGCATTGACATATTTATATATCATTTGTCTAGTTTCGAGTCCTCGGGTGCAAAGTTTGGAGTTTCGGGCGCGTTCTTGACCGGGGAAGTAGGTTCTACGCGAGGTGAGTCTCCTTTCCAACCTTGTAAGAGGGAATTGTCCCCATAGGTAAAAGTAAATGATTAAATTAACCATTATTTGCGGGGGCTACGCACGCGCAAAGTGACGAGAGTCCATGCGTAGCTACTACTATGTTATGTCGGGTAGAATTTAGGATTTCACAAGCATGACTTTATGTGACTTACTTGTATCCTTGCATGTGTTCCTAGTTGCTTATTATCTTTGATATTGATATGAGGATTTTAGGAAGTTATGTGTAAGTTTAAAGGTTTAAATCTCTGATTTCAAGTATAATCCATGATAAATTCCTGAAGTTCCTGATGATTCTGTGTATGTCTACGAGCACCCGTGTCTCATGTATGATTCGCGAGCGGGGTAACCCTATATTTATGTCAACCGCGTCGCATGATCGATTCGCGAGCGGGGTAATAGATGCATCTATGGTTCGTGCCGCTCGACCCTCGACAGTGCACATTTATTTTTGCGTCGCTTCGGTCGTACGCTTCGGCATATTATGTTCTATGTATTTGACTGAGAGTCTTATTGTTATTATCAAATAAATTTTTCTTAGTGGAGGGGACTTGGGACTTTTATTGATAATATTATTTGACACTTGCGGGTAGATTTTAGTTCATATACTTGATATTCCATGTCTACTTGATTTCCATGACTGTTAATCCTGTCTAGACTTATTTAATTATACTAGTGCTAATGACCCTAGTGAGTAATACGTCTACCTCTCGTCACTACTTCTCGAGTTTAGACGGGATACTCACTGGGTACATATTTGTTTATATGTACTCATGCTACGCTTATGTACTTAATTGTACAGGTCCTGAGGCTGGTGCATCTGGTTATCATACCGGAGCGCGGTCTTGAGGGTACTATCTGGATTAGACTACCCGGTGAGCTGCTCTTCCTGGCGTTTCTCAGCAGCACTGTGGAGTTTCTATTATTTATGGATATTTCTGTCTACGCCTTTCAGACAGTTGTACATTTATTTTGTCTATTTGTATATTCCACTAGTCGCCTGTGGACTTGTGACACTAGGTCTTGGCATACGTAGTTGGTTTTCCTAGTATTTTGCTATACTGTATATGTTGGCAAACGATCTTTTGAGTTTCATTTAATCAAGTTGCATCACTTGACTGCTTTCTTTAAATGATTTCCTAACTTAAAATTTGGCAAGTACTTAAATGTCTAACTAAGTGAAGTAACTTCGGTAGTGAACTAGTGTTGGCTTGCCTGACTCCGGTGTTGGGCGCCATCACGACCTGAGTAGGAATTTGGGTCGTGACACCTCCAGTACATTTTTAAGCAAAAATAATTAAATTTGAGACAGAGAAGGTGGCTCGAGCTATTGAAGGATTATGACATCAATATCCTTTATCACCCGGGCAAAGCTAACGTGGTAGCAGATGCACTTAGTAGGAAGTCAATGGGTGTCTTGGCCCATCTTGCAGTACAAAGGCGAACTTTGGGTTGAGAAATTCAAAAACTGGAAAATGATGGAATTAGATTGGATGAGACCTAAGAAGGAGGAATAACTTCTTATGCCTTAGCGCAATCCTCACTTGTTGTGCATGTTAAGGCTAAGCAAGACGAAGATCCGTACTTGGTGAAGTTAAAAGAAGGAGTCAGAAACAAAGAAATCACCGCTTTCACTCTAGGAAGTGACGGAGTTTTGAAATTGAATGATCGGTTATGTGCGCCTGATGTAGATGGTCTTAGGAAGGCCATAATGGAAGAAGCTCATAGTTTGAGGCACTCTATCCACCCAGGTGCTACCAAAATGTATCTAGATTTTAAAGAGTTGTATTGGTAGAAAGGCATGAAGAAGCAAGTAGCAGATCATGTGGCTAAAAGTTTGAATTGCCAGGAAGTCAAAGCCGAGCATCAGAGGCCTGGTGGCTTAGCGCAAGATATAGAGATACCACAGTGGAAGTGGGAGATGATTAATATGGATTTCGTAGTAGGTCTACCTCGCACATATCGTAAGCATGATTCAATTTGGTTATTGTAGACCGACTGACAAAGTCTGCGCATTTCCTATCAGTAAAGACGACAGATTCTGCAGAGCAGTATGCGTAGTTGTACATCAAAGAAATAGTCTGATTGCATGGTACTCCAGTTTCAATCATATCTGACAGAGGCCCTCAGTTCACGGCGCATTTTTGGCAAGCATTTCAGAAAAGATTAGGTACCAAGGTCAATTTGAGCACTGCTTTCCATCCATAGACCGATGGCCAGGCAGAAAGAATCATTCATACTCTTGAAGATATGCTGCGAGCATGTGTTATAGATTTTGGAGGTAATTGGGATGATCACTTTCCATTTATAGAATTTGCTTACAATAACAGCCATCAGTCCAACATTTGTATGGCTCCTTGTGAAGCGTTGTATGGGCGAAGATGTAGGTCTCCATGGGTTGGTTCGAACCAGCAGAGGTGCCATTGATTGGTCCAGAGTTTGTTTGTGAGACTTTAGAGAAAGTCCAGCTAATCAGAGAAAGACTAAAAGCGGCTCAGAGTCGTCAAAAATCCTGTTCTGACAAGAGGCATCATGACTTAGAGTTCATGGTTGGTGACAAGGTGTTTTTGAAAGTTTCACCAATGAAAGGAGTTATGAGGTTTGGTAAAAAGAGGAAACTTAGTCCTAGATTTATTGGACCTTATGAGATTATAGAAAAGAAGGGAAACATGGTTTATGAGCTACCGCTGCCCGTTGAGTTTTCCTCTGTTCATCCTGTCTTTCATGTGTCTATGCTTAGAAATTACATTCATGATGAGTCGCATATAATACCTTATGATATCATAGAAATTAAAGAAGGCTTGACTTATGAAGAGGTACCTATAGAAATCCTCGATAGGCAAGTAAGAAAGTTGAGAACAAAAGATTTAGCATCGGTAAAAGTTTTGTGAAGTAATCATGATTCAAAAGAGGCTACGTGGGAGGTTGAGGAAGATATAAGAGGTATGTGAACCTAGGTTTGGTTTGGCATTTATATTTTATTTATTAAATACAAGTTAGCATGCATTTATGTCCTTGTTAGATTATACTTGGTTGTTGAAGTAATTTAGTTTTTGTCAGAGTATATTTAGTTATTTAACAATTTGGTTCCATGCCAGAGTACATTTAACTCGTTAAAAAGATTTACTTTTGCTAAAGTTTTGTGCTTTAGATTCTTATTGGTTATTGTGGTACCTCCTTGGCGGAGTGTGAGTAATTAATTTATGAGTTGCGTATGGTGCCTATTGATGGCCTGTTATGGTATATTTGGTTATTGTTGGTGTAGTTATGGTATTTGTGACAGGGATATTTTTTTGATAGTAAAATTTCTGAAGCAACTTAGGGATATACAGCAAATTATGCAGATCACCTTGTAAGTTGAATCTTAGCATAATCAATCTCAGCAATTACAACTGTTTCCTCGTGCCCTGTGGTTACAATAATTTCACCCATCTACAAACACAGATCACAGTGTAATTAGTCTTGAACTTTTGAGGGCAACAATTGCAGATTGATGATGCAGTTTGTTGACATACTGGTCCAACCACAGTAGAATGACCCCATATCATGTAGCTACCAGCCGAGTCTCGACATGGAGAGCAAGTTGCCACATAAAGCTTTCACCAAGTTTCATGAGTCAATTCATAGCCTCTAACTTCGAATTTTATAGAGATTTGAATGTAGTTACCTGGTTATCGACTGCCCTGCAAAATCAAAAGCTTAAGTGAAATTTGTTACATATCAAATCTCAATCAACAAATTGGGATCCTTAAAGAGTACAAGACACTTTCTTGTATTGGGATTGACTGTGTTATTATGCATATGTAAAGGCAGCCCAGTGCACAAGGCATCCTGCGTTCACGCAGGATCCAGGGAAGGGTCGCACCCCAAGGGTGTGGTGTAGACAGCCTAACCTGCAAGTATTAGGGTCACCAACAACAAGTTTCTAGTAAACATGGACGATGGAGTATGTAGCCTAACAAGACTAAACACTATAGTAGTTTAAATATGAAAATTATCATTACCTCTTGCTCTATACAGAATCTCGAGCTCAGGGAAGCGAAGATCATGGCAAATTCCTATGCCAATGCAACCAAAATCTGCAGTATATTAGAGTCATTTCTTGAAGGGCTTCTGAAAGATCAAGCCATAAACGGTTGCCTACCTGTTTCAACGACGGTAGGCTCCTCTCCTGCTGAAAAACTATCTGATTCCTTAAAGTGAACATCTCCTGGTAATGGCTTACCAATATCAAACAAATGTATCTGCAGAAACACACAGCAAAAATAACATTTTCATTTTCTTCTTTCATTCCTGATTCCAATTAACCAAAAAGAACTTACTTTCCTGTGCTTAGCCTTTAACTCTCCATTGGGTCCAAACACACAGCAAGTATTGTATAATCTACCATTACTCGCATCCCTTTCTGGAATTGATCCACCTATAATGGTGACTCCTAGAGAGTAAGCCACTTCAGATAACATTAGAGACGAAGGCGAGCTGTTTATATCATTCAAGTTCTCGGCAAACTCTGGAAACAGATCAGCTGAATATTGGGAGTTCCACATTTCCTAAAAAAAAAATTGGTTGAAAATTCATCGAATCATCATATTTAACGTTGCTAATAAGCTGCATTTAACGCGATAGCCTTTCATTCTTGAATCTTGATCATATATTTTAAGTACTTTTTACTAAGAAACATAAAACATGCACAAAGCATCCGCATTCACGTATGGTCCTAGTAAGGACCGCACCTCAACGGGTGTGATGTAGACAGCCTAACCTAATACAAGTATTAATGACTGCTTCCACGGCTCAATCCCTTGACCTATAGGCCACACGGAAACAACTTTATCATTGCTCCAAGGCCCCTCTCGACCCAACATTTCTAATATTGTGCAAAGAAAAAAACATTTGAAAAAAAAAAAGAGAGAACAAGAATGTACAGTCAGGATCAGAGTAGCAACAATATATTTATGTATACAAAGCCAAGAATTTAAAGATTAAAAGGACAAAACAACTCACAGGCAATAGTATAAGGGTTGCGCCTTGTTCTGCAGCAGCATGGATAAGATTTCGAGCCTGAGAAATATTGGCATTTTTCTCTATAGTAACTTCCAGTTGACAAATTCCAATCTTGAACTTCATTTTCCAAAAACAAAAATGGCCACCACAAAAAAAGGAAAGAAAGAAAGGTCTCAGTTTGAAGCTTTTTCATTCTTGGGATTTTTAAAACAATGACCCCTTTCTAAATTTCAAAATAATTTAACTTAATTAAACTTTCAATTCTATCCTTAACTCCAATTCTACCTTTAACGAGATACTTTTATAGCCACACAAATACTCTGGATCCTTTTTAATTTGTTTAGGACTACAAATTCCAAAAGTCTTTATTTATTCTTAAACTTCATGTCCAGTCAAACGGTTCATATAAATTAAAACGGAAGAAATAGTAGTTAGTAAGTAGTTAGTAATTAGTAGTTTAATACTTTTTTCCGTTTCATTATATGTGTTTTTAGAATGTAAGTAGGATATTTAAATCTTATGGTCTTAAATTTAAATGTGTGTCTAACATGTCGAATTTTTTCTTTTTTTCTTGTGGTGTTAAATATGTTATATTAATCCTATAAGAAAATGTTACTAAGGCTAATTAGAAATTAGGTGTTCTCTAGTTTCATCCTCACTTTTATGCCGAGGGAACGACAAATTAGTAAAAATACCCTATTAAGCATTCTTGTCTTATTACTTTTCTTGTTACAGATTTTGATTATATCCTCAATTTCTTAGGAGCATATCTAGCACTAGTTAATGTTTTGAATAAGTCTTCCTCATAATTGTTCGAGAGAATAGCTAGCAGTTAATTTCCTTAACTTAAGCACTACGTTGTTATTCTTTGGTATATTTATAGCTTGATTGCTGAATAAAACTTTAGTTCTACGTTATTATTATTTGGTATATTTATAGCTTGGTTGCTGAATAAATAAGTTCATCCTTTGAGTACTTTCCTTATCAAATTTATATGGTATCAGAGCTCTATAACGAGTCAGATCCATTTTCTTTTCCATCTACGGTTGCATCAGAAAACTCAATCACACTCTGGTTGTTATTAACTCCGGTGATGGTATTATTGCCAACAATAATGTATTTGTAGCTTCATCTACCACTCATGTCATATAATTTAATCTTGCTAGTTACTTATCAAACTACAAGGTAACCTCAAGTTCTTAACCTGAAAAGCGTAGCTTGTGATGCTTAGTATACCTCATTTGGCTAACCTACCCCTTGTGAATATTTTCCATGTGCCACCGTTCTCAAGACAAAGAGCCATTTAGGACAGCTGAAATTGTTACATATTAAAACTTAGATACTATTGTGCCATCAAATATTATGTATTGTTTCTATTTATTATTTCCACAATTATCAACAAGCTAATATTTTTTTAAATCTTAAAGCTAATTTTGTAATTCCAACCATATGATATTGGTAAATAGTTAGTAATTAGTACTTTTTCTATTTTATTTATGTGTTGTAGTTTGATTACACACGAAGGTTAAGAATGTAAATATGATTTTTGTATTTTATAACAACAACAATAACAACAATATACTTAGTATTATCCTACATAATGGAGTTTTGGGAGGGTGTACGCAAACCTTACCCCAACCTTGTGAGGATAGAGAGGTTGTTTCCAATAAACCCTCGGCTCAAGAAAGTATAAGCACCACACTAATGAAAATATAGACAAGAAGGGACAGTACCAAAAAGCCATATAGAAGCAGAATAAAAACAATAAGATAGTAATGTGCTCAACAATGAAGAAAACAACGGTTAGTCATAAAAATCTACTATCAACCAAAAGCGAGATTGCGTGTCAATACTACTGTTATGAACACTCTAGACTATCTACTCTAATACCCTAATACTCGACCTACATACCTTCTTATCAAGGGTCATATCCTCGGTCAGATGAAGTTGATGTAAGTTATTTATGTGGCCCAATAGGTTTAAGGCCCATAATTAATATTTAATTATGTAATAAATCTCATCCGTTCGATCGGTTACTTGATGGACGTACCGGATTAAGTGAGAACCTCTATAAATTGGTCCTCTCCCCACCCATTAGGGTTACCGTATTTTGTTTTTTCTCACACCACTAAAGGCGGCGGTAACATAAAGCTAGGGCAAGGGGCGAGAAATCAATTTACCGATTAACGCTTCCGCCTCACGATAATGGCTTCCGCTTCAAGTACGTTCTATAACGATTATATGTAAGATTATCATATTCAAGATCCTAGTACGAATTAAAGTTTATGCTAACATGTAATATCATGAGTCTGGATAGTTTACTCGTAACCCATGGTTTTGTCGAGAAAAGTTTTTCAACGAGATTGTGTAAGATTGATTTATTCTATTTTCCTTTTCCTTAAATAAACTCGGCATAATGTAAAAGCCATAAAGGCGGCATCGAAAAGAAAGAACGAAACATGTTTACAGTTTCTGGCATATCTTATAAACTTAGGTTATTGTCCACATAATTGTGAGTATTTAGAAATTAAAAAAAAAGAATAAATTATTTATGTTGAAGTTCAGATTATGACTTCAAGAATAATAATTCTTTTAAGATTAACCATAAGGATTCTGCTTGAAACTTTTGGTGTTTAAGTTGGTTGACAGAAAGAATTCAATATTGACAATATTGAACCCGTTAAGCACATATTTTATAATGTGAGTTATGTGTATGAATGATATGGCAATTTTTCTTCTTTTTTTCTGTATCTTGTCCTTTATATTTTGAAGCTATTATGTTATTATTTATTTTATGTATGTGATTAATATTTATATAGTTTGTTTGAATGTGATCACACTAGAATGTTTAAAATATACACATACATGATATTTATATTTTATGCATGTACTAATGTTCATATAGTTAGTTAGTCACTAAAGTGATCAAACTAGATTGTTTAAAGTATAAACATGCATAAAATCTTATGATATTTGTTTTCTGCGTGCACTTATGTTTATATAGTTTGTTAGTCACCAAAGTGGCCAAACTAGTATGTTCATGAAAAATATGCATACATAAAATTATAATTTATCCATGAAATTAATGAAATGCCAATAATTAAAAATTAGTGGATAAATTAATTTTAACTATTGCTAGAACTTAAGAATTTATCCAAAGGTGAATCAATTATTCTATGAATAGTGAATATGATAAGGTAAATTAATATTCTTAGTCAAATATATATTGTTTGTCCAAAGATGGCATATATATTTGGTTAAAAATATTTAATTACCTATTAAAGACTAAATGACATTTAAATTATGATAGTGTGTCGTAGTATTTACCCAAAGGAGAATTGTGATATGCTTTAACTGTTTTGTTGAATTCATATTGATTTGTGAGCATGTATTATCTATTTTGCAGCTCTTCCTTTTCATTCGCTTGCTTCTTCTGTTACTGTGTTCAACAGATTGAACTTCTCTGAATGGCGTGAGCAAATCCAGTTCCACTTAGGTGTGATGGATCTTGACTTGGCTCTGCTGAATGATAAGCCCGCTACCATTACTGATTCGATCAGTGCGGATAAGAAATCTTACCATAAAGCATGGGAACGCTCTAACAGGCTAAGCTTTATGTTTATGCGAATGAATATTGCCAACAACATTAAGAGTACTATTCCACAAACAGAAAGTGTCAGAGAATACATGACGTTTGTGGAAGTACATTTTCGTTCTGTAGATACGTCTCTCGCTGGTACACTAATGGCTGAACTCACGACCATGAAGTTTGATGGGTCGCATAGTATGCAAAATTATATCATCGAGATGACTAACATTGTAGCAAGACTTCAGACCTTGGGTATGAAAGTAGATGACTCCTTCTTGGTTCAGTTTATTCTGAACCTGTTGCCTCCTGAGAATGGACCTTTTCAAATTAACTATAACACTATTAAGGATAAGTGGAATGTTAGTGAATTGTCCAGTATGCTTACTCAGGAGGAGTCGAGACTTAAGAAACAAGGGAGTCATTCAATTAACCTCATGGGCCACGGAGTTGGTAAAGGACTTAAAGTGAAGGCCAACAAGTTCAAGAAGAATAAATCTCCAGCTAAAGCTCCACAGGATGCTAACAAGGAACATAAGGCAGATACGTGTCGTTTCTGTAACAAGGACACTATCAGAAAGATTGTCTGAAATGTAAAGCTTGGTTCGAAAAGAAAGGTACAATTAGTGCTTTTGTATGTTTCGAATCAAATTTAGTAGAAGTTCCTAATAATACTTGGTGGCTTGATTCTGGTGCAACTGCTCATGTATCTACTACGTTGCAGGGATTCGTACGATCCAAACTACAAATCCAAATAAGGATTTCTTGTTCATGGGATATCATATGAAGGCTCCAATTGAAGGCATAGGGACTTATCGTTTGATCATGGAGATTGGACGTCACCTTGATCTTTTACAGACTCTTTATGTACCTTCAGTTTTTAGGAATTTGATTTCTCTTTCAAGACTTGATGTTTCTGGATTGGATTTAAAGTTTGGAAATAGATGTTTTAATTTATATAAGAATGTTATCTTTTATGGTTCTGGTTTTCTTAGTGATGGTTTATATAAATTGAAACTCGATGTTGGTTTTTCTGAATCCCTTCTTAATGTTCAACATAATGTTGGAATTAAACGTAGTTCACTAGATGAAAATTCTGCTTACTTGTGGCATAGACGTTTGTGTCATATATCCAAAGAAAGGCTAGAAAGATTAGTAAAGAATGAGATTCTTCCGAATCTAAATTTTACTGATCTTACTATATGTTTGGATTGCATTAAGGAAAAGCAAACCAAGCATAGTAAGAAAGGTGACACAAAAAGCACACAACTTCTTGAAATTATACACATCGATATTTGTGGACCCTTTGATGTTCTATCTTTTGGTGGAGAGAAATATTTTATCACTTTTACCGATGATTTTTCACGTTATGGATACATCTATTTGCTGAAAGAAAAATCTCAAGCAACAATGCTCTCAAGGTGTTTGTTAATAAGGTTGAAAGGCAATTAGATAAAAAGGGTAAAAATTATTGGGTCAGATAGAGGTGGTGAATATTATGGAAAATTTAACGAATCAGCACAATGTCCAGGTCCATTTGCAAAGTTCTTCGAGGAACGTGGCATATGTGCACAATATACTATGCCAGAAACACCTCAACAAAATGGTGTTGCAGAAAGGCGTAGTCGAACACTTATGGATATGGTTAGGAGCATGATGAGTAATTCCTCATTACCCAAATCATTGTGGATATATGCTCTTAAAACCGTTGTATATTTATTAAACAGGGTTCCTAGTAAGGCAGTTCCAAAGACCCCTTTTGAACTGTGGACAGGAAGGAAACCTAGTTTAAGGCACTTGCATGTTTGGGGTTGCCCAGTGGAAGCTAGAGTTTATAATCCACAAGAAAAAAAATTAGATTCTCGAACAGTAAGTGGTTACTTTATTGGTTACTCGGAGAAATTTAAAGGGTATGTGTTTTACTGTCCAAACCATAGTTCGAAAATTGTTGAAACCGGTAATGCAAGATTCATTGAGAATGGTAAAGTTAGTGGGAGTGTTGAAAAGCAAAGTGTGGAAATAAAAGAGGTGAGGGTCAATATTTTATTACCCATGAATGTGTCTACTTCCACACAAATACCAAATATTGCTCCAATTGTTAAAGAACACTTTGATTACACCGAGCAACATTTGGATTAAATACTTCATGAAGAAACTAACTCACAAATTTCTGACACAAATGAACCACAAGAAATTCCATTAATAAAATCTCAAAGAGTTAGAAAATCGGCTATTTCAGATTATTACGTGGTTTATTTGCAAGAGTCAGATTTTGACATTGGTCTTAATAAGGATCCAGTTTTATTTTCACAAGCCATAAAAAGTAATAGGTTTGACAAATGGATTGATGTCATGAAGGAAGAGCTAAAATCCATGGAATACAATAAAGTCTGGGATCTCGCTGAATTGCCAGAAAGTTCTAAAAGAATTGGGTGTAGATGGGTCTTTAAGACGACACAAATGGAAATATTTAACGATATAAAGCCAGACTTGTTGCCAAGGGTTATACTCAGAAAGGAGGCATTGATTACAAAGAGACCTTTTCACCGGTCTCAAAGAAAGACTCATTAAGAATTATTATGGCATTGGTGGCTCATTATGATTTAGAGTTATACCAAATGGATGTGAAAACTGCCTTTCTTAATGGAGATCTCGAGGAGGAAGTTTATATGGACCAACCAGAGGGTTTCGAATCTAAAGGAAAAGGTCAAATGGTGTGTAAACTGAAGAAGTCAATATATGGACTTAAACAAGCCTCACGACAATGGTATATAAAGTTTAATGATACCATAACATCTTTTGGATTTGTGAAAAATACTGTTGATCGATGTATATACCAAAAGATCAGTGGGATCAAGTTTATATTTTTAGTCTTATATGTTGATGATATTCTACTTGCTGCTAATGATTTAGGCATATTGCGTGAGACTAGTAATTTTCTCTCTAAGAATTTTGAAATGAAAGATATGGGTGAGGCATCCTATGTGATAGGAATAGAAATATTCCGTGATAGACCACAAGGATTATTGGGATTGTCTCAGAAAGGCTATATCGTAATAGTTCTAGAGAGATTTAACATGAACAATTGTTCAGCAGGAATTGTCCTAGTTCAAAAAGGGGACAAATTTAGTCTCATGCAATGCCCTAAGAATAATGTAGAACGAAAAGATATAGAATCAATTCCTTACTCTTTAATTATTGGTAGTCTGATGTATGCTCAGAATTGCACAAGATCGGATATTAGTTTCGCGGTTGGAATGCTAAGAAGATATCAGAGTAACCCAGGAATTGATCACTGGAAAGCTGCAAAGAAAGTTTTGAGGTACTTGAAAGGAATGAATGATTACATGCTCATGTATAGGAGATCCAAGCATTTGGAAGTTGTTGGATACTCGGATTCAGATTTCGCTGGATGTATTGACACTAGAAAGTCTACATTTGGTTATTTGTTCCAATTAGCTGAAGGAGCTATATCATGGAAGAGTGCCAAACAATCTGTCATTGCTACATCCACGATGGAAGCAGAATTGGTGGCATGTTTTGAAGCTACAATTCATGCATTATGGCTGCGAAACATTATTTCAGGACTTGGGGTTGTCGACACCATTACCAAGCCGCTAAAAATTTACTGTGATAATTCTGCAGCAATATTCTTCTCCAAGAACGATAAGTACTCCAAATGTGCCAAACATATGGAATTAAAGTACTTTACCGTCAAGGAGGAAGTTCAAAAACAAAGAGTGTCACTTGAGCATATTAGAACAGATCTCATGATTGCAGATCCATTAACGAAAGGTTTACAACCAAAGATATTTAAAGAACATGTACGTAGAATGGGTCTTGGATGTATTTATGACTGATGTACTTATGATGTTTTGACACTCTGAACTCATTTATGTGTTTCAGATATACATTAGTGATTTCCTATTTCTCATATTGGTGTACACATTATTGTTTTGAGAAGTTACAGGATAAGTCTCAATGAGACATTATTGTGGACCATAATATTTATAGCTTATGGACCTGGTACGATGAGTTGCTAATGTTGTAGTATATGGAAGGTAGTATGTAGACAAATTATATATAACCGCCATAACTCACGTTTAGTAGTTTATCGTATTATGGTGTTTATGATGGACATTATAGAAGAGATTTGTTTATGCGCAGTTAATGTTTATATTATTAAATATTAATATGATGTGATTATTGGTCCAAGTGGGAGAATGTAAGTTATTTCCCTACATATATGTCGCCCAATAAGTTTAAGGCCCATAATTAATATTTAATTATGTAATAAATCTCATCCGTCCTATCGGTTACTTGATGGACGTACCGGATTAAGTGAGAACCTCTATAAATTGGTCCTCTCCCCACCCATTAAGGTTACCGTATTTTGTTTTTCCTCTCATCACTAAAGGCGACAGTAACGTAAAGCTAGGGCAAGGGGCGAGAAACCAATTTACCGATTAACGCTTTCGCCTCACGATAATGGCTTCCGCTTCAGGTACGTTTTCTATAACGATTATATGTAAGATTATCATGTTCCAGATCCTGGTACGAATTAAAGTTTATGCTAACAGTTGCGTCATGTCTTTCCTAATCACCTCTCCCCACCTTTTCTTTGGCCTACCTCTATATCTCCATAGGTCCTCCAATGTCAACCTCTCAGACCTCCTTACCAGGGCGTTTGTTCTCCTCCTCCTTACATGACCAAACCACCTCATATTGTATCTTATTATTTTAAATTAAATGTGTGTCTATCAAAAATATTTTTTAAATCTTGTGATCTTAAACATATCGTAATATTCCAATAAGAAAGTATTATTTAGGTTAAAATGAGAACGTAGAATTAAAATTTATTAAATTAGAAATATGACATCTCTTTGTTAAAAATAGTTAAAGAAAAAAATTAAAGTACACAAAAACGGTAAAAGATACTATGTAAAGTTATTTACACATTTAAAACAAGGGAGAATTACGCTCCTTGTCACTTGGCCCAACAGTCCTTCAAAAAATGACTCACATTTGAAACACTTATTATAACAGCCCAACTCGTTAGTGATATTGTCCGCTCTGGGACTATGCCTTCACGGGTTGAAAACTCGTCACTAGGGTCTAAGGCTTGTTAACTTATATACTCAGCATCCCTCTTGTGTTTTGCCGATGTTGGACTCTGTCTAAAGCCTGGGGTGTTACATACACCCCCTCTTATGGACTCAGTGTCCTCGCCGAGGTTTGCCCCACCGCATGAGATTTGCCTAGACTCAGCACTGAGGTTTGCCCGCCTAACCGGGATTTGTCTAAACTCAGTTGAACTCTGACCCTCCATCGGCAAGGCTAACACAAGAGTGGCTCTGATACCATCTGTAACAGCCCAGCCCGCTAGTGATATTGGCCGCTCTGGGCCTAGGCCTTCACGGGTTTAAAACGCGTCACTAGGGTCTAAGGCTTGTTAACTTATATACCCAACATCCCTATTGTGTTTTTTCGACATGGGACTCTGTCTAAAGCTTGGGGTGTTACACTTGTTTGTTATGGCCCAAGTTATACATAATCTAAAAGTTACTTTTCACCAGCTAGCCCATATTATTTAATTATTATTTTTCTTTTCTTCGTTCTTCTTCTTCCTCTTTCACGACTTTGCACCCCAAAGTTTATGTTCATTCTTCAATTCTCCTTCCAGACTTAAAGTTGATAACCACTATTTAGATTAGAGGAAAAACTACTACGTAAGAGATTTTTTTTGGAGTCACCATCAAAGGGCGTTCGAAGCTTCAATTTCAAAAATTGGATTATTCGATTTTGTTAGTTATTTGGAGTAAGTGTTGTTCCAATTGCTTGGAATCATCAAGGGGAGCTCAAAACTCAAATTTTGAAGTGTTTTGGAGTAGATATAAGCTAGATTTGAGTTGAACTTCAGAAGATACCCAAGGAAGAAGAAAGGCAAAATACCTTAACACCCCCTAAACTTCACACGGATTATTAGTTACTGTCTTAAACTATTCGTGGTCTTAATTATCCCCCTCAACTTGGCCTTTTGAGAGTCATTACTCCCCTAGATGCTGACTTGGCAAAGAGTATGACTGCATTCACCTGCCACGTGGATTTTTCTGTATATGTGACTTTTTATTAAATATAAATATATTTTTACCTTTTTAAGTATGTTACTTTTTTGGATACATTTTTTCGAATATAATTTATAATAAAATTTGGATAGAACTACATTAGTTACGCTAAATTTTTTTGACTTGGATAAAAATAATATGTTTTAGTTAATCTTTTTTTTTGAATTTGATATGAAAATAAAGATTTATACAATTGAAATACAGTTTAGGGGGGAGTTAAGAACCCGTGAAACTCCACTAATAGGATTCATTTGTATAATAGTGTGTAATATCGTATAAGTAACGTATAATAGTGTATAAACACCTTTGTTACATTATTTTATACAAGGTTGATACATTATTTACGGGTATTTGGTGGATTCTCACATTTCTTCTTCCATTCTTCTTCTTCTTCTTCTACTACTACTGCTACTGCTACTGCTACTACTACTACTACTGCTACTGCTACAACTACAACTACACTTATATACATAGTGTATCACTAACATTTTCACTACTGTGCTATACATCTTTATACACGTCTATACAACTATATAAATAACGTACCTCTTTGTATAAAAGTGTAAGCATCTCTGACGAATTTTTGTACGATTTTCACTTGCAATTCTTGTTTAAAACTAGTCAAAATCTCCATCATTTCATACTTGGAATACAACCTTAGACTATTTCTAATAAGTTCAAACAATACCCACTCCAAATCTCTCACAAATTCATATTTAAAATTTAACAAAATTATCATTAAAGGAGATGAGATTTTAGATTTCTCGCGTATATTTTTGCGTTTTATAGCTATGATAGGTTTGTAGAATCTTGAGAAAAAAGGAGAATGAAAACTCACAAATATTTCACAAAAAACGAAAGAAAAAATATTCAGATCTAAACTTATTGTATTTGGCTATATATTTATATATTTATAAACATATAAGTAAGCTAAAATAGTGTCAGGTCAACTTATGAAGTGCATTGTTCTATACTATGGTCTTAAAACAATTATTTTTCCGAAAGCTACTTCATTCCTAGGTGGTTCTCAGAAACTTGGAAAGTACAAAAATCTATTATTTTGTCATCATTTCTTTTCAGTACCTTCTACAGTTCTAACTTCTACTCTACCATATTTTGGAATTTCAAAAACATATGGGGCCCGAAGTGCAATTAACAAAAAAACAAAGGAGTATCTTCACAAAACTACCTATATGTATATGTATAGATTGGATTACGCATATATTCCATCTAACTATTTTTTCAATTTGTACTTTCTTCCCCCAATTTTTCAATTTAGGGTTTCTACTGAATCCCAAAAACATCAAACCCTAAAAATCCATATAATCTTAGAGCAAAATCAATCCAGATATGAAGGGACACAATCCGATTGAGGTGGCGAAGACGGTACTGGAGGTGGCCGACGTGGCATGGTCAGCGGTGGAACACTGTCACCACCACACCCATAATCGCTCCGAAACGACGCCTTATGATGTGTCTGAACAAGATGATGAATTGAAATCGTTGAGGTCTGAAAACGAGCGGCTGAAACGGTTGCTTCAACAAAATCTTGTGCTTCTTCAGAGCATGTCACAATCTCCTTTATTACTTGAAGATTGCCCCCCTGATGTATGTTTCCTTTTATTCCTAAGACAACACCTTTTTTTTGTAATGTTTTTGAAAAATATATTTTGTGTAGCTTCATGATCGTCTGTTAGCTGCTGTGGAGTCTGGAAGCTTTCTGAAACAGCTGGAATCACTCAATCGAAATTCCGTTGATGGGACTGGCTGTCAATTTCCTTTCAAGGAGCCCACTGGTTTGTCTTATTCTGTGTCCTTTTTGGATACCTGTAAAATGTTGGATGATATTTAGTTTTTGTAAGTTATGAGTATTTGTTTTAATATTTGCCCCAATAGTGTGTTCTAGTGGTCAATAAAGTGGATGTAAACTTGGGGACTATGGTTCAAATCCCTGACTAAAAACTAGGTGATATTTTACCATCTACCTAAGCTTTGGTGGGCAGAGTTACTCTGATACCTGTGTTGGTGGGAAGTAGCACCTTCTCCGTAAAATAGTCGAGTGCCCACAAGCTGGGCCGGTCAATTTCGCGTTAAAAAAATTAGCTGTAGTAATATTTGTTGAGTCTCGTATATTAAAGGAGATTAGTCGTGGAGTAGGACATAGGATTGAATTAGATTGGATTGAATCCGAGAATATATTCATTTGTTGGAGGTGGGTTGAGTCATAGGGATTTAACTAATTTGTTTTCTGAAGTTCTCTTAATCTCTTTATGTCTCATCCTGTTTGTCAATAAAAGGCAGCTACTTAATGCAGAAAAGTAAGATGTGCTAGAAGTCCAAAGGTTTACCAGAGTTGAGTAGTTGGTTGATGAATATCATCGAAATTAGTGTTTTCATAATTTCACTCATAATGTTCTCCATTTTCCAAAAAGAGTTTTTCGTGTTATCTAACTCTTAATAAGTTGTTAGGTTTTGTTACCTACCTTATCAGGAGAATTCTGTTAGGTTCTGATTTACCTCAAACAAAATGTTGTTAGGTTCTGACATGGAGGTGGCAGAACTTCTGGTAAACATGAGTCTCGAAGAACCAAGTTGGTGGGTTTGGGTGACTGAGGAAATGGTCCCCAGCAACTTTGAAGAAAGAAGTGGAATAGATAATGAAAATTATGTGATTGTTAGCGAGGAATATGTTGTAGATGCAGTTGCCAACTTTATGGCTAGATGCATAGTATCCAATTCGAAGGCTCAGGTACAAGGCAATTTATATATTTATGCTTGTTTCTCGTATTTCAATTAGGGAAAATAGCAATTTTAGTCCCTGGATTATTGTTTTATGTTATTTGATGAAGCACATCTAACCTTCAGTTTAAACAAATTGTGTGGTTTTAATCCCATCATTGACCGTAGAATAACAGACGTTAGATAGCTCCATTCTGGTCTTTGCTTTTCTGGTACATTGGCTTTCTTTCCACATGGTCCACCCCTCTATCTTCCATGGAGATGGGTTGGATGGTGTCACATGCTTGTGATTGTAAAGGGAAGTAAGGTGTTGAAGCTAGTGGGGGAAAGAATTTCAGATTTTATAATCCCCACTCCTACAACTCTAAATTGATGGATAATGTTGAAGAGGACTTCTTTTGGGCGGTGAAAAGCAATGCAGCCATAGAAGAACTTTGTTGAACCCAAAAAAAACCTTCTATTGATTGGCTAGGTGCTAAATTTGATATCCGGCAGAATTCTTGATGATCCTCCTAGAATGGATCAGATATCACCATTGCCACTAACCTTTAGTACACCCCCGTTGCAGGTCACACTCCTGTCATCCTCCATCCTCGTGATTTTTTCAAATCACTTGCATGTTAGGCTTTGGTGTGATTGCTATTGGTGAACTCTTTTTGCAGAACAATTACTTTGTATAGCAGATGTGGACTCTCAAAGTATGTAAATAATTTGGTAATAGACTTGAATCAAGAACAAGCTAGTGCAGAAGTAGTTGAATGTGCGTGGCTGTAAAGAAATGCTGGGTATGTGCCAAAATACCAGTTAGGAAAATCAGAGTGGGAGCTATATAACTACTGTTTATTTTCCATCAATGATTGGATTAAAACCGCACATTCAGTTAACTAAAATTTAAATGTGCTTCATCAAATAACACATGGACTAAAAGTATATTTCACTTTCAATTATGTTGGGTTATGTCATTCTTTTCACTGTTTCTGTGTATTGCAATTGCAGAAGATGTCTCCTGAAGAACTGCAAAAGAGTAAGTTACTGTTTGTTCTCTCCTATTCTTTCTGAAGCTCTTTGTTCTTTTAACATAAAACATCCAGAGTGAGGCGTAAAATTCAATGATTAGGTGATACGGATTACATTACAATGGCTTCTACATTTTCTTCTTTATACGTTTTTCTCTTTTGGATACTGGACATTTACATGTATAGGCATGGACATATTTTATGATGGGAGCCTTGTCAAGATTTAATGCTGGAACCAAATGCTTGTTAGGGACAAATATTTAAGTGATAGGTTACTTCTGATAGTCTTCCTTTAGACAATGTTTGGCCTTCGATTTTCATTTTTTTGTGATTTCGTACAATAGCTCCAGATCTATGAGATTTATGCTATCTTGTTAGAGAATTGCATTTAAATGTTCGAGAGGGAGCGGAGAAAACACCTTTTGGTTAAGCGCTAGAATTAGAAATAGATTCGATGAGAGAAGATTGATTGGGAGTGATTGGTTGATTGTTAGAGGGGATTGATTGGTTGATTCTTAGAGGGGATTGATTGGTTGTTCCTTCTTATTTTCCATAGTGTGTTTGTGATCTTCACTTGAGCATCATCTTATTATGTTGTCTTCAACTTGGTACAGCCTTGACAAAAGCATTAGAAGGCACAGGTAAAGTAGAAAAACTGTTCAACATTTGGCATGCAGCACAAACCTTCTACGTCCTTTCCACCTGGGGACTTGCTCTAGTGGGGTGAGTACTCATTTGTTATTTTTGCTTCCCTATGTTTCTTATTTTTCATACTACAACTACCCCAAAATAAGTTGGGTTCAGCTCACTGACCATGTTTTCCATTCTAGTTCTTCATATTTCTGGTCTTGCATGTTTTAGAAATTTTTGTATTTGACTGGAACATCGTTGACTTCCACATAACTTCAATTGAAATATGTGAATGTGATCTGTGAAATTTCTTGGATATTTTAGGTCCTTATGTAAAAATACAGAATTTTTGGTTGAATTTTGTAATCTGTTATTTAGCTTTCACAGTTGAGGCTTCAAATTCTAGACCAATTTGTAGACATGATCAGACTATATCTTTTGAGAGATAATTTAGTGCAGATTTTGTTCTTTTGATCTCCGCACATCCAATGCATCTGACTTTGCCATGCATGAACTATATTTTGAAGGGATTGGCATTTTTGTTAGGACATAAAAGGTGCAGTGACTTAACCTGTTGTTTCTGCAGGTTGTACAAGAGCCGATCTGTTGTTAGACTTGCTGCTAAAGGGGTTCACAAGACGACCAAAATGGTTCTAAAGGCTCTTTGAAGACGTTTTTTCTGTGTGCTTTCAACAGGATTGGTTGTGAATAAAGCATGTAAATATTAACTTCTTGTACAGTCTTGTAAATCAAATCAACCTTATGTGTCTTCCAATTTGTTTCTGTGCTGGAATATTGTATATAATGTGCAATTTGAAATCATCTTACTTTATTGAGTCGACCTTCTGTCGCACTTGGTTGCAATTGGATGATTTGAATGGCTACTGACTTAGTTTTGTAGTTTGATCTTTCCAATTAGATTTAAAAAATCAGTTTAAATAAAGAGGTCAACCAAGATGAAAATACTTGGAATATTTTGGAGCATTACATGAAAGCAATTTAATTTAAAATGAGCAATCATTATAAGCTAACTTATAAAAATCTTAAATAGATCACTTTCATATTTTCAAGTCCATGTGTTTGGATACTGATAGTTCTTCATAGTTGCAAGATATATTAGATGATGGTTTTAAAATATATTACTAGTTACTAATATAAATACATTGTAGTTCGTCATAGTTATATTACTAATTACTTATTGCTGCTCTTCCTTGTTAACAAAAGAAATAGAAGAAAATTTACAATTTAGCTTTAATCAGTTCCTTCTTATGAACCCAATCTCCTTTCTTTTTTGCTCCAAATATAACCTTATTCCGACAATGCAAACAGATGTAAATAATAAGTACGGTAATGCTATACAATACTTAAAAGTTTATTTTGAGTTTCTAGCAAATTAATTATTTCAATTTCATTTTTGAAGTAACAATTTCAAACACTTTTATTTTATCAAACTATAAATATGATTAATTTCTACGACAGCTAAAACAAAAATTTGCATGGCATGTCCTCCAAATGGACTGGTTTTGGCGGAATATCCCTTTTTGACTGGTCTTAGCAAAATATACTCACTTTTAACTTGAACACCATAGTTTTTCAAATTTTAAAGTTTGAAATTCTTGTTTCATAGTGGAAAATAGAAGTTAACCCTTGCGATGTTGATAATTTGTGCTTAAATCCGGTTCAAGTGCAAAGTTTGGTGATTTACTATAGAAATTTCAAACCTCCATCGTTGGACCTTAAGAAGTATTGAAGAAGACAAAGTGAATCTTTTTGGTTTGGTGTTATTTGACTAAATTGGTGATTGTGGATTGTTTGTGTTGGTATCCGGAAGCTTTATTTAAAATTTGAGATCTATTAGCAGTTTTGGAGTTCTTTGATCGAAATTGAAGTTGCAAATTCAAAGAACACTATTAGAACAACCTAGAAAAAGTATAATAATATGGTAGATTTCGATGAACAACTTAACCGATAGGTTCAGATAATATAGTATAAGCTCTATCAATATGGTAGAGAAATCCGAAAAGAGTAAAAGTATGACAATCAGGTAGATTTCGATGAACAACTTAACAGGTAGGAAGATATAATATAGCATCAACTCTACCAATCTGGTAGAGAAATCTTGAAGAGCAAAATTTTAACAATCGAGTAAACTTTGATGAACAATCTAATCCGGCAGAGAAACTCCTAAAAAGACGTGTGCATATCCGAAAGTTGTTTTTTAAGAAATTTTACCTCCTATAACAAAAGTATACACCTTATTTATTATAACCCAAAATTATTTTAAAATATTATTTTCTATAGTCACCTTTTATATTTATAGCAAAATAGGTATATATGGTATATACTACCATTGAGGCATGAAATGTGCTATTTATGTTTTTTCTCTCTCTTTCTTTCAATTAATACAAGATTCTCTCTCAAATTTCTTCTTCATTCTCTCTCATACTTCTCTCTCTACGAGCAACTCAAGCCCTCGTATTGATGGCCGACAAGAAAGAAGAATCTCTTTCACATTTTTTCTTCTTTCTCTCTCTTTTCGAGCAACTCAAGCCCTAGTATTGATGGGCGACGAGAAATAAGAACTCTCTCTTCGAGCAACTCAAGATACACGCCCTAGTATTGATGGCCGACGAGAAATTAGAATAGAGCAGAAGGTAGCCAGGAAAAAGAAAAAAGTAATTTTTCGGACGGAAATGAGCAATATGATGAACTCTTATCATACATTTGTTGTACGGATCCACGCGAACTTTCTTCTCTTCTTGGCTAAAAAATGCCATCTCCGACGAACTTTCTTCTCTTTTTGCTATTTAATCGCATAATGATACAAATACATTGTATTCTGTACAAATTAGCTCAAACACATTGTATTTTTTATATAAATACTTTTTTTTGCCAATATTTATGCATTTTGAAGATCTATATTTTTTTAATACAGCTGAATAAACTTGTATTCATGCATACAATATGCATGAATACACGATATAAATATTGAAATACACTGAATACAAACAATGAAAAAGAACATAATATAGACAGTGAATACATTTAATTTAAAAATACAGTGAAATACACTAAATACAAACAGAAATACAGTGAATACACCCAACGAAGTTTACTGAATACAATAGTAATAACATGTATTAGGAATAACTTAATATAAAAATACATTTGAATACACTGAATATAAAAAAACGAATATAGTAAATACAAACATTGAATCTAATGAATGCTACAATAAAAAATATATTCTAACACACTAAATACAAAAATTAAATAAAACAATTATATACAACTGAAAAATTATTCTAATTAATTGGGTTGATATGAGGCATGTTATATTTGATTTTGTTGAGTTTTATTAGGAGTGTATCACGTTAATTGATATTATTTTCGTTATTAGACAACCGAACATATATATTTTTAAGGCAATTGTCGTTACTGTAATACTAAATATATGGTGCGAATACATGTGAATTCATCCGTGTACAACTGGACTACCATGATTTTATGCGTTTATTGCTGCTGTATTCATGAATACACAATGTGAATATAGCGAATCACGACCGTAACAACTGAATAGTAGCTATAAGAAGTAATTATGTATATGGTAACTATAGAAAGTTAATAGCCACTAAAAATAGTGGTTTCTGAAAAAAATTCATTTCTTAAGTACCACTAATTTTGGGGACATTCAACTAAGACCAGCCCTTGCGGGGCCATTCCTGTTAATCTCGTAAAAATTGCGCGGGGCGCCCTATTTGGTCACTCCCGTTTAACATATACCCATATTTTAAAAATTATTTAATCTATACCCTAATTTTTACAACTTCAGGCGCCTCCTTCCTGCTACCTGTGCAAACTTCAGCTTATTTAGTGATGAAGTTTTTACAAATGAACTAAATAACTTCAGCATCTTCTGCTGAAGTTTTTGAAAAAGCTTTATGACAAAACTAAACTTCGGCTTATTTAGTGCTGAAGTTTTTACAAAAGAACTAAAAAACTTCAGCATCTTATGCTGAAGTTTATAAAAAAGCTTTATGACAAAACTAATGAATCCAGGACGAAACTTCAGCTTATTTAGTGCTGAAGTTTTTGCAAATGAACTAAATAACTTCAGCAACTTCTGCTGAAGTTTTTGAAAAGTTTTATGACAAAACTAATTAATCCAAGACAAACTTCAGCTAGTTAGTGCCGAAATTTTTACAAATGAACTAAATAACTTCAGCATCTTCTGCTGAAATTTTTGAAAAAGCTTCGACAAAACTATTGAATCCAGGACAAAACTTCAGCTAGTAGAATGCTTAAGTTCCACAATTACAAACAACTTCAGACTCGTCTCCTAGAATGCTGAAGTTTGTGTGATTGCCTTTGCTACTTCAGGCCCGTATGCCTGAAGTTTATGCGAAAAGTGGGTACACTTGCAATTTTTTTTGCAAAGCGCGTATAAGTTAAAACGTGACACAAAAAGCGGTTATGGATGCAAACCCCCCATTAATATCTCCGGCTAAACAATATTGGGCCGGCCCAATTAAAGTGGAAGGTGGCAGCAGACTAAGTTTGTTTCGGGCCTGACCCCGATATATTTTAACTTCCTCTTCTTCGGCCGAGAGACTCCGGCGAAATCAATTTGTAAGTTCTCCATTCCCCCCCCCCGCCCCCCCCCCCCCCCCCCCCCCCCCAACCCCACACAAAAACTC
>ML265395.1:66983-108854 GCA_005239495.1 Nicotiana undulata
GGGGGTGGTTGTTATAAGAAAAAAAGGTTTTTTTTTTTAAGGGGGGGGGGGGGGGGGGGGTACAACTGACTCCTATAAGTAAAGCTAGAGTTTATTATTAGTTGGTTTGGATTGCTGGTGAAGTTCTTCTGAGTTGTTATTATCTGCTTGTGTCAATGTTGATCCCAGAACCTGTCTATTTGTTGCAGGACACCTCACTAGTTTGAATATATGTGCCTTTTATTTAATGGGTTATGACTAAGCTGTAGAGGAATGGTGGTTTTAATATCAACTAATGCTGTAAGCATAATGTTTAGAAGAATTAGTACGACTAGAAGAATTGTGTAAGTTTGAGCACTGGTTGAATGGCAACTTCTGGATGTTAACGATTATGGTTTTGTTCCAGTTCTAAATTTTGAGCCAGCCGTATTCTTCCCTCTATTTGAATTGTTCTTTTTCCAAATTAATGCTGTGTTTCATTAATCTATTGAAAATCAGATTTAATAAGGAAAAACTTGAGATTTCTCTAACAAGGAAAATTGAAAGGACGAGGTTGAAACAACCCCTTTAGGTTTTAAATTAAGCTTTAAATAGCTGATTCACTGGACCTTCAAGCTCAACTGAGTTTTTCTTGCACTTCCAATAACTTCACATCATCACAATTTGTCTGCCATGCTCAAACTTGGTTATGCTTAGGTTTTGCAATATGATATGATAATAAATGTGGTACACCTATAGACCTTTTGCTGTGTCTATGGCGATGACTGATGCAATAAAAACTGCAGATGGTAGACGTGGTGGAAATCATGGTCATGGAGGTTCTTATCGGCAGGATAGAGGTATGCTTTTCCAAGCTTTTGATTCAGTTCTATGCTCTACAACATTGTATTTTTCTGTTTACTGTTTCAGTATAGTAGATTTAACAAACAACTCTATCTTATGAGGAAAACAGACTATCATCGCAAGCGACAGAGGGAAGATGACCACCATCAGTCAGATTATCCAAAGAGGAGTTATGACCGTGAATCTCGAAGAACCTCTGATCATGAATCTAGACCGGTATTCTCTTTTATATCTAAGCTACATCTTTTATTTGCTTTGGTCTTTTTCACCAGCATGTCCTGTTCCATCTTTTCATATGTAGTCTGTGCTCGCCACCATTTAAATTGAAATAATGTAAAATTGGACAATGAAAAAAAGTTTGTATGGATATCAAAGAAGCAGGTTCCCTGATTTTAGCTTGTGATTCAACAAATAAGAGGTTGAGCTTCAAATCTTTGATCTCTATTGTTTGTCCCTCTTCGGTTTTGGTGATATTTGTTGTGCAATCTGACATTTTTGTTTGCTGCAGGAGAAGAATCCACGTTTCCGTGAGAGTGGTGATTCTGATGAAGAGGAAGATGATGATAGGAAGCGGCGTACTTAGTTTTATTTCCAGATGGAGATTTGCTAGGAAGAGTGTATTACTTAAAAAGTGTTGTAAGACCTGCTCTCAGCAAGTTCCTTTGTAACTTAATTAGAAAGTACGTCAAAACCTATTTGCACTTGGAAGGGAGTAATCGTTGCTTCTCACTCTTTTGTTTGTGTTTCTGATGAAGTTGATCCTTGAGCGTACCCTAAAGTCTAGCTTTATTAAAAGCAATCACTCCATGCTTTACTTAAATAAACCTTTACTTTTGCTCACACCCCCCAAAAAATGAAAAACAGATGTTATTATCTCTAGCTAAGAGATTTTGTCCGAAACTTTGCCTTAATCATAACTGACAGTTAGAGACGAATCCCGGCTTCCCATCCCCCCCAACCCCCTGTCCCCCGCCCCTCCCCAACCAAAAAGAAAAAAAAAATTGAACCAACTTGCCCACCCTTGAGCCGAGTTGGCTCCTGGTTGAGCAGGTGGGAGGTCGCATGCTTTCTCGGTCGAGCTCGTCACAAAATGTCTGCCATACCTTTTCAGTGTGGTTCCGAAAGATAGCGGCTGCAAGTTTCCTAGTTTACAAAAATACTCTAGTTTGTAGTGTTTCAAATTACTCATAATATGGTAATTAAGATCTAATCAGGAAAACTTTTAAGTTCTGATTTATTGGACAGCAATCTTCTTTATGAGATGCCATCATGGAACCAGCATAGAAGTCGCAGTACTGGGGTTTTATTACTCAAAATCTGTAATTCATTTGATCAGATTTGTTTTATTTTCTAAATGAGTACTTTTTATTTGTATCACAAAACACGGAATTAGCTGCATATATTTCTCCTATACAGTAAGAATAGAGCGATTGGTTGAATCTTCTTTACTATTTCCTTATTAAAGTTTTCCTCAACATTCAAAAATATATATTTAACAAGCGCATAAAGATTTTACATCACTTTCACTCGGAGTTTTTTTTAATTACACGAATACTATTTCAATATTACTTTGTTAAAGTTATAGATAAAATTTTGATAAGTGAATATATATATTTAGTAAAAATTGAAATAACTGACCAACATATGATCTATTAAATATTATTATGGGAGAATTCTTTTGGTAATACATGATAGTTATTTTCTTAGTCGTTTAACAATAATTTTTCTTACGTTTTCAAGGTTAATCAACTTTAATAGTTAAACATAAATATCAATATGATACCTAATTAAATAATGATATGTACTATTTAATTTTAAAAATTATCAGAATACCATTTCAAATTCGAAAAACATATAAGAATTTAATCGATCATTACATATGAATATGGAAGAACAGAGAGATTGACGCATTTCAGTAACACTTGATAAAAAAATGATGATGCAACCCCTTATTTAAGGTAAATAAGGATGGATGCATACATCCCATGAGAGGATCTCGAATATTTCTAGACATTTTAAAAAGAGAATTCTATATAAAGTCTTAAGATTATATATAAATCATATGTTTATATGTCGATTTAATTTGGTTCGGATTTTTTTACTCAATACCAAACCAAATCAAATCAAACCTAATGGGGATTTTTAATCGATTTAATTTGACTCTTTAATTTGGTGCGATTTTCCGATTTGATTTGAACACCCCTAAGATACTGAAAGAGACGAGTCAAGATTATATTATTCCAGCAAGGGATAGTCAACAAGTCAACAAGTTTGCAGTAAATTCAATGAGAAAGAATTAATTCTAATTAACACCGTCCAGTAGAGTACTTATAATAACTTGAATTTTATTTTATATATTAATATGAGTTGCATTATATATTTTTAATTTTTTTTTATTCCTTTACTTCTTCAAATATTGACACGGCTTGCCAAGTAATAATTCGCTCTTCAAATATGTAAGCCCTACTTGCTTCTTCAAATATGTAAGCCCTACTTGTTGCCTAAGTAATAATCTATATATATACTATATTAAAAGCACGAAGGTCCTTAGCGAAATATTGTTCAATTTTTTTATCCTTTAAAAATAAAGTTTACATCAAATAAAATAGTCAATTTAATTAAATTTCCTAATATTAAGGACATTAAATGAACTAAAATTTTACTATTCCTTATTTGAATTATGTATGAAGTCCTAATATTTAAGACTTCAAAATTAACAAATATTTTACCTTATATAAGTCAACTACATTTCCAAGTACATATTCCCGTATTCACCTATTAGGATTTGGATAGTGTGAGGAAGAGTTCTAAACTATATTAGAAAGGTATAAGAGTTTCCTATAGGGATGTAAATGGGGCGGGGTAGGGTAGGGCGGGGCAGGGCAAACTTTGACCCGTTAAGATTTTGACCCGTCCTGCCCTGCCCCGTTTAGCTTTTAAAAAAAAATTGCCCTGCTCTGCCGTATCAAGCTCTGCCCCGCTCCGCCCCGCCCCGTCCCACCCCGTCCCCCATTTAGGTTTCTTTCATTTTTTCAATAGGAAAATAACAATTGGACAGAAGATTTACTAATTAGTTTAAGATAATTAATTACAAACTAGAACGGAATAAAGTAAACTTAAATTCTTAAGGTAGCAAAATTGCCAGTAATTTAGGAAAAGCTAGTAATATTGCTAGTAGAAGATATTTCATGATTCGTTAATGTTAGCATAGAAGATAATGATCTTATAATTTATTTTTCTCTATTTAATTATTATTTCATGTGAAAGAAGTTATGTAACTAAAAAAGTATTTTCAATGTGTCATGAAACTGACCTCTCCCAACATATGGTGGATTTTGAAATTCCAAAATAGCATCATAATTAGGTATTTCTTTATTTCATTTACATGAAACTATACACATTCTAATAAATGTTATAATTATATATAAATTATCCCAATATGCATAATTGTTATATTCTTTAATTCAACGTCAGGTCTTAAAAATACTTTTAAACTGACACTAAATTCATACTTTGCGTAAAGACATTTAAAATTTTTTATACCTATTTTATAAATGTAGCAAAATGAGAATTCAATGTACCTTTTTTTGTTGATGATAATTGATAAGTATGTAAGTTCATCTCTAAATAGATCTTGATACATGTAATAATTCAGTTTTTGAATTGGGCATCAAGGCTATACAATTGCCCACTATTGGAACTAAAAGCCCACTTGCTACTTGCGCTGCCCCATTAAATTTTTTAAAGAATGAAGTTTTGCCCCGCCCTGCCCCGTCCCACCCTATTTATCTTATGCCCTGCCCTATTAAGTGTCTGCCCTGTCCCGCCGCGCCCCAATTGCCAATCCTAGTTTCCCATAGAGAAAAAATCTAATTAGTTGACTTTAAATTAAAGTACTTATGTAAATTACGAAATATTTAATTTTATTCAAATAAGTTTAAGCAATAACTGTCTTTTGAAGATTTCAAAAAATGGTCAACGTTATTGGATTATCTTTGTATAAATTATTGTAGAAAATGTAGGGCAAGAAAAATTTATAAGTGCATTCGAATCAAATACTAAAAAGATGGTTTTCCTTGAAAAAACATATTAATTATTGATAGTTTTTGTGAGTTCACCAAACTGTAGAGAGACCTGATCCTCTACCAGTTATCTCAGAGAAGCACACTAAGAAAGCAAGTAAAAGAGACACATGATTTTTACGTGGAAAAATCCCACTCACGGGGACAAAAAAACCACGACCTACACTTGTAGGATTTCAACTTCACTAACTTGTAATCTAAACTATTACAAGCCACTTTGTAATGACATTTTTACAAAGACTTTAACACACTAACTTGTAATACCTACTACAAGCCACTTTGTCACTCACTAGTTACAAAGACTTTTCACTTAAGACTATACTAGTCACAACACAAACACACAAGGCTTATGGTTGAGAGATTCCTAGCACAGTGCTTCTACAAAAGCAAATAGAATACAATAAAAAATAAAATGCAAGATTACAACTCAACTAAGGACACTAACGACACAAGGTGAAACTTGTCCGTCTTAGTGGAGTCGTCTTCTTGCTCTTGACACACTGGAGTCTTCAATGCTAGAGCCCTCTTCAATGCTTGAGAGGATGTTTTTAGTAAATGCTCAAGTGAATATCTTGTTTGTCTTCAAAAAGATATTATAACCCAGGACATCCCAAGGAGGATGCCCATACCTAGATAGTACACTTCTAAACTAATGGGAAGTGACTGCTGCACTGTTACTGCACTTTAGCAGGTACAGTTGCAGGCAGTCACTTTTCTGTCACAACTTTTCAGCTGTAGAGTTGACTTGTACTTTCGTCTGTGAGACTGTCAAGGGATCAGGTCCCTCAGCTGTTCCTTATGAGTACAACAGTACACTATCCAGAATTCTTGAGTTAAAGCTGACTGGTTGTGCTGGCTACATATCAGGTCCTTTATCTGGTTCTTCACATGAAAATTTGTTAGATCATCAAAACAGAATACAACTCATCAATTTCCCCCTTTTTGATGATGACAAACTTTTATAATTGGTGATCAGTTATATACACTATCATAACCAGATAAGAGACCAGATCCCTAAATAGTTCCCTCTGTCTGTGTTTTTTCCCCTTAATTCCTGCCATCAATTATCCCCTTAACTATTTACTTCCCCCTTTTGGCATCATAAAAAGGTACAAACAGTTAGAAAGCGTAGAGAAGTCAAACAGAGCTAACTCATGCCCCTTATGTGCACATAACATGATAGAGAACAGAATAAAAAGGCAGAAAGGCAGTAAATAGAACATAAAAGGACTGAGCTTCATTCATTTAACAAAAGAGTTTAAACAAATAGAAGTCTATTCTTGGGATAGCAAAGAATTCATTTGGACTGTTTCAGGCAGGAGCAATAAAGTGTTATCCACATACCAATCACAAAAAAAAAACAACAAAAGACAAAAACTGGTAACCACATCATTATCAACATACAAACTGGATATGACAAAATCCTAGGGGGCACTAGAGGAGGAAGGCTTGAAGGAGGAGGCAGTAAGAGTCCGGAGAACCAAATCCATGCGGGCATTGGCAGATGACTGTTCCTCGAGCAGTTTCTCCCGCAGGTTCTCAACCTGTTACCGGAGCTCAGAGTTCTCCTTTGTCAAGCGGGCAACTTCTTAATTTGAGGAAATAGCAGTACCAGGTCTCCCATCAGCTTGACTTGACTAAGCCTCCAGTATGGAAATCTGAGCCTTCAGCCTCTTGATCACGTCATTTGCAGCATTCAACACATTGATAAGCTAAGATATGGTCGAAGTGCTGCCCTCATCCTTCTCAAAACACTCACATTCCTCAAGGGTCGTCTTCGAAAAGGTCTGCTTGCGGGTCCGTGCTCAGGGGTTCTTAACTGGCACTTTGTAAAACTCAAAGACCCGAGTAAGTAGGAAACCATAAGGGAGCCCATGATTGCCATCCTTGACGTTTACAACCTTCTCCATATGTTCAATCATGAGAGCAGGAAGGTTGATTGGTTTTAGGTTGTCAAGGGCTTCCATCAAAATCAGATCAGCCCTGGAAGCAATGGAGCGCCTCTCAGCACGGGGAAGAAGAGCCTTATTTACCAGTTCAAAAAGAAGCTGGTAGAGAGGTAGCATGGCTTTCTTATGGACCCGTTCCCCCTGCTGGATTGTTATGGGCTTAACAATAGCTCTCCTAAAATTTCCCTCACAAGCATTCTTATTAGGATCCACTGTAGACAGCCCCCTAGATGGAACATTGAGAACTGTTCCTAGAGCGGCATCATCGAAGACAATATCAATACCTTCCACCACAACACAAACATGACCCTCAACAGGGGTCCAGAAACTAGCTTAGAACTCGCGCACAACATCTTCAAAAACTTGGGGCACACTCACATTGAATAAGTTCTCCCATTTCTGAAACTCCACCATAGCCATCATTTGGCTCATCTCTGCCATCTCAGGTCAAACATACGACCCCACAACACTCTCTGACTTTGAACATTTTCCTTCCACTTTCCACTGCCACTTGATACTGTTCTCTTAGAACCAGGTCCCCCGACTGTTTCCAAATCCCTTTTTCGTTTACCAGACACTTGCACAGATTTTTCCTTAGCACTTTCTGCAGTTACAGACTTCCTAGCACTCGTTTCTACAGCTTTACCTTTCTTAAGCTTCCCACCACTTTTTGTGGGTGACAGAAGCTGTTTCGTTTGTCCTTCAGCTACACCCGCAGACACAGACTTCTTTGAGAGAGATGTTCTCCCCACCAAGGAACTAGGTTCCTCTGCATTTTCCTCTTCTACTACAACCACTGGTATGGTTTCATCCACTACCACTTTTCCTTCCTTTATCAGCCTCTTCTTCTTCTTCTTATTGCTCTTCTTGATTTTCTCAAGAGTTGAGTCAAGGGCTTCCTCTTTCTGCAACCGTGTAGATGGTCGCTTCCCAGAAGATTCAGAAATGCTCATTTTCTGACGGAGCTTAAAGCGAGCACTCAAGACCATGTCATCCTCATCATCTTCGTTTGTGGGCTCGGAAGAAGGAGGGATGGACTCTAGAGGAGGAGTATAGAAGATGGGTTCTTGGGGGGTCTTTTGTAGAGGAGAACCAGGTTCCTCACCGGGTTTATCATGCACAGACTCATATACAGGTGACTCAAATAGGACCATGGTCCCCTCATCCCCTAGGAAGGAAGGATATGCTCCTTGAGTCTCAGGAAGAGAAGGATCCCCTTCTGAGGGAAGGTTCTCAGAGGCAATGACCATTATGTTTTCGGCCGCCTCCTTTTCCGGAGACTCCATGGGAGTCGAGGAATCGAGGAGAGAGGAGTTAAGGTACTGGTCAGGGTCGTTCTCTAAGGCTTCGAAGGCCGGATGAGATTTAGTGACTGGGGTTTCTCTTGGTGGTTCAGGTGAAGAAAGAGGAACAATGGGTGTTGGAGTAGGAGAGGTTTCTGTTTTTGCAGGGAGTGAAGAGGAATCAAGTACAGAGATGACGACCTCTAGGAAAGAGGAGGCCTGATTCTCCGCTGAAAATGGGTTGGAAACTTGGAATCAAAGGTAGGAGAGAGAGAGGGTGTGTTTTTGGCGGCCATTGATGATGAGAGATAAAAGCTTCAGAGAAATGGAAGGTGCTTTATAAAAAAAAGAGTGAGAGAAGATGTTTGAGGAGCGGTTAGAGACGAGGAAGTTTTATAGTAGAGTGTAATAATGAGAGGGAAGAGGAACAAGTTCAAATGACGGTAGGCGTTTGGGGAAAATAGAACGTGTAGAGGGAGTTGAAAGGATGGAGTGATAGACGTGATAGACCCGGTTGCTGAAAATGTGGATGATGTGGCAACAATAATTAATTTCGTTGCTTTTTGAAAAAGGTAGAGAATACACATGACTACTAACCTGTGGTACATGGACCAGGTCCCGTACTTGTTTTTCTTGAAAATGTTGCTCAGCCTTCTTTTGTTCTACAATGCCATACATTTAAGGTCTGTAATCATCATGCGTGTATTCCTGCAACGGTATTGATGTGAGTTAGACTTCGTCAGAAAACACTTTAGCTATCTGTACCTGAGTGTGACTCTCATGGCCAAGGTGAGGGACCAGGTCCCTAATTAGGTCTCGGCAGCCCCAGTGCCATTCTATTTTTCTCGAAATGCTCCCTGCCCAGTGCCTTGGTAAAGATATCCGCAATCTGATCTTCAGTACAACAAAACTTCATGCAGATGTGCCCCTTTTCAACGTTGTCTCTAAGGAAGTGATGTCTCACATAAATATGCTTAGTTCTCTTGTGTTTAACCAGGTTCTTTGCCATGTTGAGAGCACTGGTGTTGTCATATAGAAGTGGTACGCTATCAATGTACACTCCAAAATCTTCTAATTGTTGTTTGATACACAACAGTTGAGCACAGCAGGATGTAGCTGCAACATATTCTACTTCGGCTGTGGAAAAGGCCACTGAGTTTTGCTTTCTTGTACCCCAAGAGATCAGGCAGGATCCAAGAAAATGAGCCATCCCTGAAGTGCTTTTCCTGTCCACTAGATAACCTGTATAGTCAGCGTCAGCATAACCAACAAGATTGAAATTATCACCTGAGGGATAGTACATGACCAGGTCCTGTGTGCCTCTAAGATAGCGTATGATTCTTTTGGAAGCCTTTAGATGAGACTCCTTAGGATTTGATTGAAACCTTGCACATAATCCCACACTGAACACGATGTCTGGCCTGCTTGCAGTGAAGCAGAGTAGAGAGCCAATAATTCCCATGTACATTGTTTGGTTTACAGGAGATCCAGATTCATCCATGTCAATCTCGGTTTCCATTGCAATAGGTGTATCAATCACCTTTGAATCCTCCATGTCGAATCTCTTGAGCAGCTCCTTGATGTACTTCTGCTAACTGATGCAAGTCCCATTTGTGGATTGTTTCACTTGAAGACCCAGAAAGAAGTTCAGTTCCCCAATCATGCTCATCTCAAACTCAGTACCCATAAGCGTGGCAAATTCCTTACACAGTGAGTCTGCTGTAGCCCCAAAGATAATATCATCCACATATACCTGGACAATGAGAAGGTTCCTTCCCCGTTTCTTTAGAAATAAGGTGTTGTCAATCTTTCCTCGAGTGAATCCGTTATCTAGTAGGAACTTGGAAAGCCTCTCATACCAAGCTCTGGGGGCTTGCTTCAGACCATACAGAGCTTTGTCTAATTTGAAGACATACTCTGGGTGAGCATGACTTTTAAACCCAGGAGGTTGCTTGACATATACTTCTTCCTTGAGATACCCATTCAAGAATGCACTTTTCATATCCATTTGGAATAAGGTGAATTCCATATGAGATGCAAAACCAATGTGAATTCGAATGGCTTCCATGCGAGCAGCAGGAGCAAATGTTTCATCATAATCAATCCCTTTCTCTTGATTATAACCCCGAACAACAAGCCTTGCTTTGTTTCTAGTTGTTTTCCCGTTCTCATCCAGCTTGTTCCTGAACACCCACCTCGTTCCTATGATGGTTCTATCTGAGAGTCGAGGTACCGGGTGCCATACTTTGTTTCTTTCAAACTGATGGAGCTCCTCCTGCATATCAATGATCTAATCTGCGTCCTTTAGAGCTTCCTTGATATTTTTCGGTTCTATTTGGGATAGAAAGGCTGAGAAGGCTAGAGAGTTTCTAATTTTAGATCTGGTTTGAACTCCGGAATCATGGGGAGTGATTATGTTATCAAGAGGATGAGAGCTTTTAAGTTTCCAATTTGGGACCTGTATTTGATGTGTGGAGGAACTTGGTAGATCAGAGGAGTTTCCCTGCACTTATTGTTCTGCTACCTGTGGAGTACCTTACACAGCATCACCAACTCTTTCTTCAGCTTCAGTATGAGAGATTGGGGGTACCAGGTTCCTCCTGTGAATTGGAGGAAGAGGTTGCATTGCCTTCACTCATCTCTTTGGTTTGGCTCATCATGTCAGCTTTGCTATTAGAGACGTCAGATATCTCCCCAGGAGCCATGAGTGGTTCATTGTCTTGATAATCACCATTTCCATCCCTATTTGAGGAGGGATTCTCATTGAATATCACATGAACACTTTCTTCTACGCATTGGGTTCTCTTGTTGTACACTTTGTATGCTTTGCTTTGAGAAGAGTATCCCAAAAAGATTCCTTCATCACTTTTGGCATCGAATTTTCCAAGTTGATCCTTCCCATTATTCAGAACATAGAACTTGCATCCAAAGGCTCTCAAATGAGTTATCTTTGGCTTTCTTCCATTGAGCAATTCTTAGGGGGTTTTGTTTAGGAAGGACCTGATCATGCACATGTTCACCAAGTAGCACGCAATGTTGATTGCTTCTGCCCAGAAGTTTTTTGCAATTCCAGTGTCGATGAGCATTGTTCGTGCCATATCTTCCAGGGTTCTGTTCTTCCTTTCCACTACTCCATTTTTCTGAGGTGTCCTAGTAGCTGAGAAGTTGTGTGTGATTCCATTTTCAGTGCAAAACTCATCAAATTTTGCATTATCAAATTCAGTCCCATGGTCGGATCTGATGCAAGCTACCTTCAAGTCCATCTTCACTTGGATTTTCTTGAAAAAAGCCATAAATACTTCAAACGTCTCATCTTTTGTTCTAAGAAATAGTGTCCAAGTGAATCTTGAGTAGTCATCCACAATCACAAAGATGTACTTCTTTCTACCTCTACTTGGAATTCTCATGGGCCCACACAGATCCATGTGAAGGAGTTCAAGAGGTCTAGATGTGCTAACATCCTTTTTAGGCTTAAAGGATGATTTCACATGTTTTCCTTTGCCACAGGCATAACAGGCTCTGTGCTCTTTGAATTTGGAGTTTGGCAGACCACGAACCAGGTCCTTCTGTATCAGCTTATTCAGGAGGGAAAAACTAGCATGACCCAATCTTCTATGCCATAGTTCTGCATCATCATCAACTGCCTTCAGGCAGTTCACTTCACCAGCTTCCAATGATTCGAAATCAGCAACATAGATGTTCGTATGTCTCTTGGCTATCAACACCACTTCTCCAGTTACTAAGCTAGTAACAGTGCACACCTTGGACAGGAATTTCACTTTGTTTCCTTTATCACAAATTTGAGAGACACTCAATAGGCTATATTTCAAGGCATCCACATAGTACACATTTTTAGTTGAGTGATCAAGAGACCTTCCAACTCTTCCAACACCGAGAATGTATCCCTTCTTTCCATTGCCAAAGGATACATCTCCTCCCTGCAGGGCTTTCAATGAGATAAAATCCATAGTGTTTTCAGTCATATGCTTTGAGCATCCGCTGTCCATGATCCATTGTAGTCCAGTTCCTCTCACTGATCCCTGCACAATAAAATCAAAGGTTATTAGACTTAGGAACCCAAACAAGTTTGGGTCCCTTGTAGTTAGGAAAGGGATGAATAAGTACTCTTCTAGTCCATGCAGGCAGGAATTGATATTTCTTGTTGGGACCTGGTCCTTGCTTGGTGTTCCTCTTGCCAGCAAACATTCTGTTTTTCTGAACTGACTGATCCCTGGCTGGGCAACTTTCCTTGAAGTGCCCGTTGTTTCCACAATGGGTACAAAGCCAATTGTCTGGGACCGTGACATATTTGCTGTGAGGGTTGTAAGGAGTTTTCTCCTTTTGGAACCCAATTCCCTGTCTGTTTCCACTGTTATTGAAGTACACGGCAGTGGCAACATCCGTGGACCAGGTCCAATTCAGTGATTTTTTAAGATCAGAATTTAATTTACTCATTTCAGCTTGCAACTGCCTATTTTTCTCAAGCTCACAGCACAAACTTGTTTTGACATCATTCAGTTCTTTTTCAAGCTAGATATATTTTTCACTGGCTATTTCTTTTCCTTTATCCATACTTGAGGCACCAGGTTCTAGTTTGAGTCCCTGAATAGTTTCCTCTAAGTCTGTGATCACTACTAGAACACCATCTCTTTCCTGCTCAACTGCATTAATCCTATCACCCAGGCTATCCTTTTCATTACTCAGATTCTCCACTGTTTCTTTCAGATCTACTGCCACTACAGTTGGATCATCTCTCTCATTTTCTATCTTTCTTGTTTTTCTTCTACTACTTCCTTTTCTTTTTCAAGGTTTTTATGGTCTCCTTAAGGTCCAACACCACCACCACCAGGTCATCTCTCTCATTTTCAACACTGCTGATTTTACAAGTTAGAGATTCTTTCTCTCTTTCAAAATCACATATGGTTTCTTTCAAATCTACCACACACACAACCAGATCGTCTCTAGTTTGCTCGAATTCACCTAGTTCTATGGTCAATGTGTCCTTATCTTCAACTAAGTTCTAGTAAGTATCAATGAGAACATTTGACAATGACATTAATTTTTTAGGAGAATAGGACTTCAAATTTCTCTGAACATCCCTGAAGTTTACCTCATCTTTGTCATCTTCTTCTTCGTCATCTGACTGGGCCATGAGAGCAAATAGTGAGTCGTACTCCTTGGTCTTGTTCTCTACCGCCATCAAGGAGCTATTTTCTGCTTCAGGTTCCTCTTCTGATTCGCTCGATGAATCTCCCCATGAAGCAAGAGCCTGTTTCACAACGTTGTCAGCTGCGCTTTTTCTGCTGAATCTTTTGTCAGGAACCTGGTTCCTCTTTACAGCTTTGTCAGAGTTGTGCTTGTAGGACTCCTGCTTCAAGAGCCGACAGTCTTTTATGAAGTGTCCGGGCTTACCACATTTATGACATAAGTCATAGTTTCTAGGCTTGCTTGAGCTGCCTCTTCTTGGTATTCCCCCGTTCCTTCGAACCATCTTCTGGAATCTCTTGGTAAGATAAGCCATGTCATTGTCCTCTTCGCTTGACTCATGCTTTTCAGCTTGAAGAACTAGGTTCTTCTCCTTCTTAGGTTCTCTTCTTTCACTATCTTTCTTCTTTTTCATCTCATATGTTTTCAGGTTTCCGATCAACTTATCCATTGTTAGAGCTTGCAAGTCTTTTGCTTCAGTGCTATCATTTACTTTGCTTTCCCAGGAGCTCGACAAAACACTCAGAATCTTTTGCACTAGCTTGTTTCTAGTAATGACCTCTCCCCGTGAGTGAAGCTCATTGATGATGGAGGTGAATCTAGTATGCATATCCTGTATAAATTCATCGTCCTTCATCCTGAACAGCTCATACTCAGTAGTGAGCATGTCGATTTTGGACTGCTTCACTTGCGTCGTTCCTTCATGAGCTGTTTGCAAAGATTCCCAAATTTCTTTGGTTGATTGACATGCTGAGATCCTGTTGTACTCGTCAGGTCCTATACCGCACACCAGAATTTTATTTGCTCAAAAGTTCTTTTCCACTACTTTTCTGTCAACATCGTTGAACTCCTTCCTGGTCTTTGGCACCAACATACCTGCTTCTCCTACCTTCTGCATAGAAATATGGGGACCATCACAAATGATGTCCCATAGCTCAGAATCTTCATCATTATGAAGTCATGCATACGGGTTTTCCACCACCCTTAGTACTAACCATTGAATCTAAGAGGTCGATATGTTGATTGTCCTTCTTCAAAGTTTGGTGGAGAAGCCATTAGAGATCCTTTTTAGGTGTTAACCGTTTAGAAAGAACCTTCTCTTATACCAATTGATAGTTTCCGTGAGTCCACCAAACTGTAGATAGACCTGATCCTCTACCAGTTCCCTGTGAGAAGTACACTAAGAAAGTAAGTAAAAGAGACACGGGATTTGTACGTGGAATAATCCCACTCAAGGGGACAAAATAACCACGACCTACACTTGTAGGATTTCAACTTCACTAACTTGTAATCTAAACTATTACAATCCACTTTGTAATGACACTCTTACAAATACTTTAACACACTAACTTGTGATACCTATTACAAGCCACTTTGTCACTCACTAGTTATAAAGACTTTTCACTTATGACTATACTAGTCACAACACAAACACACAAGGTTTATGGTTGAGAGATTCCTAACACGATGCTTCTACAAAAGCAAATAAGATACAATGAAAAATAAAATGCAAGATTACAACTCAACTAAGGACACTAACGACATAAGGTGAAACTGGTCCGTCTTAGTGGAGTTGTCTTCTTGCTCTTGACACACTTGAGTCTTCAATGCTAGAGCCCTCTTCAATGCTTGAGAGGATGTTTTTAGTAAATGCTCAAGTGAATATCTTGTTTGTCTTAAAACAAGATATGATAACCCTAGGACATCCCAATGAGGATGCCCATACCTAGATAGTACACTTCTCAACCAATGGGAAGTGATTGCTGCACTGATACTTCACTGTAGCAGGTACAGTTGCAGGCAATCACTTTTCAGTTACAGCTTTCCAGCTGTAGAGTTGACTTGTACTTACGTCTCTGAGACTGTCAAGGGATCATGTCCCTCAGTTGTTCTTTATGAGTTCAACAGTACACTGTCCAGGATTCTTGAGTTAAAGCCGACTGGTTGTGCTGGCTACATATCAGGTCCTTTATCTGGTTCTTCACATGACAGTTTGTTAGATCATCAAAACAGAATACAACCCATCAATTATTGAGATAAGTACAATTTTTTTTACTAAAGTATTCGAATAGATTGTAATAGTAACACAAGACCTAATTGTGATAAAAGTCTCTCACAAAAAATATTTAACTAAATTTAGTTTTTCAAATTTGTGGGTTCAAACAAAATTTAATAGTTTGAATACAATATTAGATCATGAAATGCTAATAATTTTCATAACATATTCATAAAAATATGCTCTTTAAATTCACATGAAATACATGTGCGATGCACATTTATAAAAGCACGAATCTCCAATACGAAATTTTGATAGACTTATTGGCATTTAAAAATAAATTTTATATTAGAAAAAGTTGTCATTTAATTAATTTTTAATACTTAAGACTTTGTTATCAACTAATATTTATATTTCATATTAATATAGGATTCTATTTCTTGCGATAGTAATTTATTCTTTTCTAATATGCCAAATACAATTCATATAGTCTTTTATTATTAAAAAAAGTAATATAATTTGTACTTTGTTTACGAAAAATAAGAGATTATCTTCTATTAGTTAATTGACCATATTTGTTTCTTTTAGAATCAACTTGAATATGGCGAAAAAAAGAACGAACTTAAAATAGTTTTACAGAAAAAAAAGAAAAGAAAAGCTCTTAAATCGTTAAATTCTAAATGTTCTTGCATAAACTAAAAAGGAGGCATAATAATTTGTGAAGTTGAGACGATGAAATTATAGAACAAAAACTAAGTTTAAGTTAAATAAATAGAATGATGATTAATGAATTCTATGAAGCATAATTTCTTTCTTTATTGAGTTAGATTTATAGAATTGACATTCATCAATTCCGGAGCTTACTTTTTTATTTTAATCTTAAATAATTTTTAAAATAATATTTATTTTTAAAAAAATTATCGAGATATATGGTACACGCACAAAGCACCTATTCAGTTGATTTTGGTTATTACATCCTCCCTAATTTAGATTTGTATATGCATAACGATTCTAAATGCTCTAAGTCTACTTCTATAAATGAACTACTAATATTTAGGAGAGATCATTAATGAATTTGTCACTTTTATTCTCAAACAAAGACAGATCAACTTCAAAGTCTATACACCTATATACGAATGATAAAAAAAGAAGCCAAAGGAACTCCAAAATATGGCTTCTAGAAACCCCAACAAATCTAATAGCTTCACATCACCAAAAAACAAAATCACCTTGGAAGTTCATGGTTGCGGAAATTATTTTTCAACGAAAGATAATTTGAACCCCTAGGCAGCATGACTAGGTTGGCAGTGAAAAAAGGAAGATCATTATATGTTGCACATGTACGTCCAATTTTCTTTTGTATATTTTTATATGGATCATTATAGATGGGTTAATATTCTGTTTTGATAATTAACAAACTTTTATGTAAAAGAACCAGATAAAGGACTTGATGTGTAACCAGCACAACCAGTCAACATGAACTCAAGAATCTGTGGAGTGTACATTTGAACTCACAGGAAATAGTTTAGGGACCCGGTCCCTTAAAATTCTCACTGACGGAAGTACAAGTCAATTCTACAGCTGGAAAGCTGTGACAGAAAAGTGACTGCCTGCTGCTGTACACGCTACAATGCAGTAACAATGCATCAGTCACTTCCCATTGGTTGAAGTGTGTACTAACTAAGCATGGACATCCTTCTTGGGATGTCCTAGGGATATAATATCTTGGTTGGAGACAAACATGATATTCACTTGAGCATTTACTAAACATTCTCTCAAGCATTGAAGTGTTGCTCTTGCATCGAAGACTCAAGTGTGTCAAGAACAAGAAGACAACTCCACTAAGACGGACCTGTTCCACTACATGTTGTTAGGTGTCCTAGTTGAGTTGTAATCTTGTATTTTGCTTTTCATTGTATCCTATTTGTTTTCCTAGAAGCGTTGTCTTAGGAATCCTAAAACCATAAACCATCAGTGTTTGTGTTGTTAATAGTGTAGTCATAAGTTAAAGTCTTTGTAACTAGTGAGTAACAAAGTGGCTTGTAACAAGTGTATTACAAGTTAGTGTGTCAAAGTATTTGTAAGAGAGACATTACAAAGTGACTTGTAATAGTTGAGATTACAAGTTAGTGAAGTTGAAATCCTACCAGTGTAGGTATGGGTTTTTGTCCCCTTTAGTTGGGATTTTTCCACGTAAAAATCCCCTGCCTCTTTTACTTATTGTCTCTATTAACTCTGAAGAAACTGGTAAAGGACAATGTCTCTTTAGAGTTTGCAGGCTCCTAGAAACTATCAATTGGTCTCAGAGCAGGTTCTTTCTAAAAGGTTAACACCTAGAAAAGATCTCTAATGGCTGCTCCACCCAACTTTGAAGAAGGACAATCAACATACCGACCTTCTAGATTCAATGGTCAATATTACGGGTGGTGGAAAACTCACATGCATGGCTTCATAATAGCTGAAGATTCCGAACTGTGGGATGTCATTTGTGACGGTCCACATGTTCCTATGAAAAAGGTTGGAGAAACTGGGCTATTGGTGCCTAAGACAAGGAAAGAATACAATGACGTTGATAGAAAGGCTGTGGAGAAGAACTTCCATGCCAAGAAAATCTTGGTATGCGGAATATGACCTGATGAGTACAATAGAATCTCTGCCTGCCAATCAACGAAGGAGATATGGGAAGCTTTGCAAACTGCTCATGAAGGAACAACTCAGGTCAAGCAGTCCAATATTGACATGATCACAACTGAGTACGAGCTGTTTTGAATGAAGGATGATGAGTCTATACAAGACATGCATACCAGATCCACATCCATCATAAATGAGCTTCACTCTCTAGGTGAAATAATTCCCAGAAATAAGCTAGTACGGAAGATTCTGAGTGTCTTACCTGGTTCTTGGGAAAGTAAAGTGAATGCCATTACTGAAGCAAAAGACCTACAGACTCTAACAATGGATGAGTTGATAGTAAATCTGAAGACATACGAGTTGAAGAAGAAAAATGACAATGAGAGAAGAGAACCAAAAAGGGAAAAGAACCTGGTTCTAAAGACTGAAAACAATGACTCAAGTGAGGAAAATGGTGACATGGCCTATCTTACAAGGAGATTTCAAAAGATGGTTCGTAGGAATGGTGGTATACCAAGAAGAGGTAGCTCAAGAAAATCAAGGAACTATGATCTTTGCCATAAAATCCAGGGCACTTCATCAAGGACTGTCCACTATTAAAGCAGGAGACCTACAAGCACAACTCCGATAAGACAACCAAGAGGAACTAGGTTACCGACAAACGATTCATCCAGAAGAG
Source organism: Nicotiana undulata (assembly GCA_005239495.1). Lineage (NCBI taxonomy): Eukaryota > Viridiplantae > Streptophyta > Magnoliopsida > Solanales > Solanaceae > Nicotiana > Nicotiana undulata. The sequence continues at coordinate 85,631 of ML265395.1, forward strand.
TGCTGCTGATAATGTTGTGAAGCAAGATCTTGCTGCCTGGGGAGATTCCTCTAGTGAATCAGAAGAGGAACCAGAAGCAGGTAACAATTCTATGATGGCAGTAGAGAATGAGGCCAAGGATTATGATTCACTGTTCGCGCTAATGGCTCAATCCGACGATGATGAAGAAGGTGAAAATGAAGAGGTAAATTTCAGGGATGTTCATAGAAATCTGAAATCCTACTCCTTAAGAAAATTAATGTCATTAGCAAATGTTCTTATTGATTCTTACTACAGCCTAGTGGACGATAAAGATTCTTTGATCATAGAGCTAGGAGAAACTGAACAATCTAGAGATGATTTAGTTGTTTGTGTGGTAGATTTGAAAGAAACCATAAGTGAGCTTGAGAAAAAAAAAGAATCTCTAACCTGTAGACTAAACAATGTAGAAAATGAGAGAGATGATTTGATGGTGGTAGTTGTGGATTTAAAAGAGACCATAAGTAATTTTGAGAAAGATAAGGAAACACTAGCTGAAAAGACAGATAGTGCAGAAGATGAGAGAGATGATCTAACTGTAGTGGTAGTAGACCTGAAGGAGACAGTGGAGAACCTGAGAACTGAGAAGAATACTTTAGCTGAAAAAATCAATGTTGTTGAACAAGAGAGAGATGATCTTTTGTTGATAATCACAGACCTAGAGGAAACAATTGAGGAACTCAAATTAGAACATAGGGAAGTGAGCATAGAGAAATGGAAGGAGGTAGCTAGTGAGAAGTACATTAAGCTTGAAAAGGAACTAACTGATGTCAAAACAAGTCTGTGTTGTGAACTTGAGAAAAACATGCAACTTCAAGCTGAAATGGTTAAACTAAAAATGGATCTTGAAAAGTCACTGAAATGGACCTGGTCCACAGATGCTGTCACTGCCATGTACTTTAACAATAGTGGGAACATGCAAGGGATGGGGTTCCAAAAGGAGAAAATTCCTTACAACCCTCACAAAAAGTATGTCACTGTCCCAGACAACTGGCTCTGTACCCATTGTGGGAACAATGGGAACGTTAAAGAAAGTTGCCCTGCCAGAGTTTAATCTGTTCAGAAAAATAAAGTGTTTGATGACAAAGTAACTCCACCAGAGGGACCAGGTCCCTCTAAGAAAAATAGATTCTTGCCTGCTTGAACTAGAATAGCTCTTATTCATCATTTTCCTAACTACAAGGGACCCAAACTTGTTTGGGTTTCTATATGTAACCCTTAGTTTTTATGTGCAGGGACCAATGAGAGGAACATGGCTGCAATGGATCATGGATAGTGGATGCTCAAAGCACATGAGTGGGAACACCATGGATTTCCTCTCACTGAAAGCCCTGCAAGGAGGAGATGTATCCTTTGTCAATGGAAAGAAGGGGTACATTTTCGGTGTTGGAAGGGTTGGAAGATCTCTTGAACACTCAATAGAGAGCGTGTACTATGTAGATGGATTGAAGTATAGTCTCTTGAGTGTTTCTCAAATCTGTGATAAAAAGGAAACAAAGTAGAATTCTTGTCCAAAGTATGTACAGTCACCAACCTAGTAACTGGTGAAGTGGCGTTGATAGCCAAGAGGCAAAAGAATATCTATGTTGCTGATTTGAATCGCTGAAAGCTGGTGAGGTTAATTGCTTAAAGGCAGTTGTTGATGATGCTGAACTATGGCATAGAAGACTAGGTCATGCAAGCTTTTCTCTATTGAACAAATTGATACAGAAGGACCTGGTTCGCGGTTTGCCCAACTCAAAGTTCAAGGAACAGAGAGTATGTGATGCATGTGCCAGAGGAAAACATGTGAAATCATCCTTCAAGCCAAAGAAGGATGTTAGCACATCAAAACCTCTTAAACTTCTTCACATGGATTTGTGTGGTCCAATGAGGATTCCAAGCAGGGGTGGAAAGAAGTACATTTTTGTGATTGTGGATGGCTACTCAAGATTCACTTGGACATTGTTTCTTAAAGCAAAAGATGAGACCTTTGAAGTATTTGTGGCATTTGTCAAGAAAATCCAAGTAGAGATAGAGTTGAAAGTAGCTTGCATTAGATCCGACCATGGGACGAAATTTGATAATGCAAAATTTGATGAGTTATGCAATGAAAATGGAATCACTCACAATTTCTCAGCTCCAAGGACTCCTCAGCAAAATGGTGTGGTCGAAAGAAAAAACAGAACTTTGGAAGACATGGAACGAACAATGCTTATTGACAGTGGGATTGAAAATAATTTTTGGGCAAAGGCAATCAACACTGTGTGCTATTTGGTGAACATGTTCATGATCAGGTCCCTCCTAAACAAAACCCTCTATGAGCTGCTCAATGGAAGAAAGCCAAAGATAACCCATGTGAGAGACTTTGGATGCAAATGTTATGTCCTGAACAATGGGAATGATCAACTTGGAAAATTTGATGCAAAAAGTGATGAAGGAATATTTTTGGGATAATCCTCTCAAAGCAAAGCCTACAAAGTGTACAACAAGAGAACCCAATGTGTAGAAGAGAGTGTTCACGTGCTATTCAATGAGACACCTTCCCAAAACGAGGAAGGAAATAGTGATGATCAAGATAATGAACCTCTTTTGGTTCCTGGAGAAATATCAGATGTCTCAAATGGCAAAGCTGACATGATGAGTCAGATGATGGAAATAAGTGAAGGCAGTGAAACCACCTCCTCAAATACACATAAGGAACCTGGTACCCCAATTACTACTACTGAAGCTGAAGAAAGAGTTGGAGATGCTGTGCAAGGCACTCCACAGGTTGCGAAACAAGGAATGCAGGGAAATCCTTCTGATGTACCAAGTTCCTCCACTAACCAAATCCAAGTCCCAAATTGGAAACAAAAAAGCTCTCATCCCCTTGATAACATAATCACCCCCCTTGATTTCGGATTCAAACCAGATCCAAAACCATAAACTCCCTAGCCTTTTCAGCCTTCCTATCCCAAATAGAATAAAAAAATATCAAGGAAGCTCTGAAGGATGCATACTGGATTGTTGCTATGCAAGAGGAGCTGCACCAGTTTGAGAGAAATAAGGTTTGGCACCTGGTACCTCGACCCTCATATAGAACCATCATAGGAACCAGGTGGGTGTTCAGGAATAAGCTGGATGAAAATGGAAACACCACAAGGAACAAAGCAAGGCTTGTTGTTCAAGGATACAATCAAGAAGAAGGAATTGATTATGATGAGACATTTTCTCCTGTTGCTCGTATGGAAGCCATCCGGATTCTTATTGCTTTTGCATCTCATATGGAATTTACCTTGTTCCAAATGGATGTGAAGAGTGCCTTTTTGAATGGCTTTCTCAAGGAAGAAGTGTATGTCAAGCAACCATCTGGTTTCGAAAGTCATGTACATCCAGAGTATGTTTTCAAATTAGACAAGGCTTTGTATGGCTTGAAGCAATCTCCCAGAGCTTGGTATGAGAGACTATCAAAGTTTCCGATGGACAATGGGTTCACTCGAGGAAAGATTGACAACACCCTGTTCCTGAAGAAACGGGGAAGGAACCTGCTCATTGTTCAAGTGTATGTGGATGACATCATATTTGGGTCTACAACATACTCACTATGCAAGGAATTTGCCAAACTCATGGGCAGTGAGTTTGAGATGAGTATGATGGGGGAACTGAACTTCTTTCTGGGACTTCAAGTGAAGCAGTCCACAAAGGGAACTTGCATCAGTAAGCAGAAGTACATCAGGGAGCTGCTGAATGATTTGACATAGAGGACTCAAAAGTGATTGACACCCCTATTGCAGTTGCAACCAAGCTTGACATGGATGACTCTGGATCTCTTGTAAACCAAACAATGTACAGGGGAATCATTGGCTCTCTACTCTACCTCACTGCAAGCAGGTCAAATATTGTGTTCAGTGTGGGATTATGTGCTAGATTTCAATCAAATCCTAAGGAGTTTCATCTAAAGGCTGCCAAAAGAATCCTACGCTATCTCAAGGGCACACATGACCTGGTTCTGTACTATCCCTTAGGTGACAATTTCAATCTTCTTGGTTATGCTTACGCTGATTATGCAGGTTATCTAGTGGACAGGAAAAATACTTCAGGGATGGCTCATTTACTTGGATCTTGCCTAATCTCATGGGGGACAAGGAAGCAAAACTCGGTGACTCTCTCCACAACTGAAGCAGAATATGTTGCAGCTGCATCTTGCTGTGCTTAGCTGCTGTGGATCAAACAATAATTGGAGGATTTTGGGGTATACATTGACAGTGTACCACTTCTATGTGATAACACCAGTGCCCTCAACATGGCAAAGAACCCGGTTCAACACAAGATAACCAAGCCTATTAATGTGAGACATTATTTTCTCAGAGACAATGTTGAAAAGGGGCACATCTGCATGAAATTTTGCTGCACTGAGGATCAGATTGCAGACATCTTCACTAAGGCACTAAGCAGGGAACACTTTGAGAAAAACAGGATGACACTGGGGTTGATGAGACATAATTGAGGACCTGGTTCCCTTGCATTGGCTATGAGAGTCACTCTCAAGTACAATCAGCTAAAGTGTTTTCTGACTAAGCCTAACTCACATTAATACTGTTGTAGGTAGACACACATGATGATTACAGAAATTAAAGGTACGACTCTGTAGAACAAAAGAAAGCTGAAAAACATTTTCAAGAAACAGGTACGGGACCCGGTTCCTGTACCACAGGTTAGTAGTTATGTGCTTTCCATGCATCTCTCAACAGGTAACAAATTAATTACTGCTGCCACATCATCCGACTTTTCAGTGTCTATGTCTATCAAGTTCATATTTCAAATCCTTCAACTCCCACTACACGTTTTCTCTTCCCAAAACACCCACCGTCATTCTCTTTTGAACCTGTTCCTCTTCCCCCTCATTATTACACCTTTTATTTATAAAGTTCTTTCCTCTCTAACCGCTCAGCACCATCTTCTCATATTTTCTCTCATAAAAATCAAACTCCCTTCTACACTGTAAGTTTTTCTCTCCCAAAAATAGCAATGAGAACTCACCCTCTCTCTCTCCTACCACTGACTTCAACCCCGTTCCAGAGGAGGTTCAGTCCTCTTCCCCAGACGTCATCATTCCCGTACCTGATTCCTCCTCACTACCTACTGATGCTTCTCCTTCTCCAAGACCCACTGATTCTCCCTCATCTAAAAAACCAAAAGAAACCCTAGCAAATGACGTTCTTCAGGCATCCGAGGATGATACCTACCATTATCTCAACTCCTCTCTCCTTGACTCTATGGCTCCCATGGAGTCTCCTGAAAAAGATGCGGCTGAGAACATTAAGGTCATTTCTTCTGAGAGTCTTCCCTCTGAAGGAGCTTCTTCTCTTCCTGCGCCTCAGGGGGAAGAACATCCATTCCTAGGAGATGAGGGAACCATGGTCTTGCTTGAATCCCCTGTCCATGAGTCTGTCAAAGAGAAGTCTGGTGAGGAACCTGGTTCTCCTCCCACATAAACTCACGAGGAACCCATCTTCTATACTCCTCCTCTAGAGTCTATTCCTCCCTTCTCCGAGCCTACTAACGATGATGATGAGAATGAGATGGTCTTGAGTGCTCGCTTTAAGCTTCGCCAGAAAGTGATTACTCCTGAATCATCTGTCAAGCGACCATCCACACGGTTGCAAAAGAAGGAGGCCTTTGATTCTGCTTTGGAAAAGAGCAAGAAAAGCAGCAAAAAGAAGAAGAAGAAGACACTGATGAAGGAAGGAAAGGTAGTGGTGGATGAAGCTATTCCTGTGGTTGAGGTAGAAGCAGATGCAGAAGAGGAACCAAGTTCCTTGGTCACAAGAAAATCTCACTCTAAAAAGTCTGTGGCTGGAGTTGTGGATGAAGGGCAAAAGAAAAAACGTGTGTCGCATGTGAAAAGCAGTGGAAAACTTAAGAGAGATGAAGTTGGTGAAGTTAGTGAAGTTAGTGTCAAATAGTCTGTGGCTGTAGAATGTTCAAAGGGAAAGTCTGTGAAAAAATAAGGAAAAAGAAAAAGGGAAATGTAAACCGTTGGGGGACCAAGTTCAATGAAAACAATACCAAGTGACAGTGGTAAGTGGCAAGAGAATGTGAGGAATCAGAGGGTGCTGTGGGGTCGAATGTTTGACCCAGATATCTGTGAGATGGCTGGAATTAGCCAAATTGTAGCCATGGTTGAGTTTTAGAAGCGGGACCATCTCTTCAATGTGAGTGTTGCCAAAGTGTATGAGGATGCGGTGAAAGAATTTTATGCATCCCTATTCACGACTGATGGGGATAATATTTGCGTTCTGGTGAAAGGAGTGACATTGTTTTTGACAACGCTGCTCTGGGAAAAGTTCTTCAAGTTCCATCTAAGGGAAAGTCTTATGTGAAAACTGATGCTAATGCTTGTGAGAAAAACTTTCGGTGAGCCATTGTTAAGGGGGGTACAATTCAGCAGAGGGAACAAGTCCATAAGAAAGCTATGCTCCCTGTTTACCGACTTTTTTTCGAACTGGTTAATAAGGTACTTCTCCCCCGTGTTGAAAGGAGATCGCTTGCCTCCAAGTCTGATTTGACATTGATGGAGGCCCTTGACTCATTCACCCCTATCAACTTGCTTGCTATTATGATTGAACACATGAGGAAAGCGGTGAATGTCAAGGATGGTAATCATGGGCTCCCGTATGGTCTCCTACTTACTTGGGTATTTGAGTTCTACAACGTGCCCGTTGAAAACCCCCTTGTAGGGACCCACAAGCAGACCTTCTCCAAGACGACCTTAGAGGAATGTGAATGTTTTGAGAAATCTGGGGGAAGCACTTCAACCTTATCCCAATTGATCAATGCGCTGAATGCTGCAAATGAGGTGATCTGGAAGTTGAAGGCTCAGATTGCTATTTTGGAGACTCAGTTGAGTCAAGCTTCTGGGGGACCTGGTGCTGTTGCTCCTTCCAATGAGGATGTTGCCCGCTTTACCAAGGAGAACATTGAGCTTAGGCAGCAGGTTGAGAAACTGCGGGAGAAACTTCTGGAGGAACAAATGTCTGCAAATGCCCGCATGGATTTGGTTCTCAAGACTCTTGCTGCCTCCTCCTCCAAGCCTGTCACGACCCGAAATCCCACCCTTCAGGCCGTGACTGCGTCTAACGTTGAACCCTCTAGACAAGCCAACGTGCACAAGTAATCTAACTTTTGCAACCCAATTCGACAGTAGTAAAGAAAATACCTTTAAAAATATTAACAGAAATAATGGAACACTTTAGAATTTTTTAACAGCGGAAATGTAATAGAAATTTGAAAATGCAAAGTGAAATAGTAAAATACATAACGTCGCATAAGCCCAAAACCGAGGTGTCGCAACTCACGAACTGTCTAAACAGAGTGCTAAATACAGAGTCTGAAAAGAAATACATCATTGTCTTGAAACTAGGGGAAAAGATAAGACAATAAGGAATCCAAAGGCAGGAGAGACACTAAGGCCCATGAACGCCAGCGGGTATACCTTGAAGCTCTGGGTAGACTGAAGGTGACTCCCTCAATGCGGTCCACTGGGTCCGGATGCGGGGTTTGCACAACATTAAGAAGTGCAGTGTAACATCAGTACAACCGACCCCATGTACTGAGTAAGTGCCGAGCCTAACCTCGGCCGAAGTAGTGACGAGGCTAGACTTGACAACAACGTTAACCTGTCCTATTCTACAACATATAATCATGGAAAGACAAGGCAAGAAATAGACAGACAAGTAGGGGAATACGGGAGCAGTTAATGGGGAACAAATGGCATAAAGCAGTTAAATGAGCATGAAGAGCAGACAAGGTAAGGCAATTTAACAAATGAATGATAAGGAAACCAGTGTAAATGCTAGAAATGTAAATAATGGCACGACACCACCCTTCGTGCTTTTACCCTCTTCCTCACAGTGCGATGTACGATATGAAATAATCATAAAACATGGCACGGCAACACCCTTCGTGCTTTTACTCTCTTACTCACTATGCGATGTATTATGTATGTCAATGTAATCAATGTAAATCATGGAACTGCATTAACCTTCGTGCTTAAAATCAATGTAATTCATGGCACGGCATCACCCTTCGTGCTTTACACTCTTCCTCACCAAAACAATGACAAATATCAATGGTAAGTAATGCAACTTAGTGGAAATATAGTTCAAAATCACCCGGCAAGGGGAAAACATCAATCAATATCACAACAATTGCCCGGCAAGGGTCTCAGCTATAACCAATCTCTTCAATCTATATATATCCTTAATAAATGGGTTCTCAAGCGAACCAATACATCATGAGTTCATCGACCAGGTCTTCCAACAACAAACAACTCCCAAGTAGAGACAATTTCATATTATGACGAACATGGAAGTAATAATAAGATTTTCATCAAAAATAGACTCACGGGCATGCTCGACACACAATGCATAGGCCCTCGTCACTTCACCTATGCATTGGACATGATAAACACTTAGCACATAGCATACAATACCTATTCCCTCACCAAAGTTAGGCAAGACAATTACTTCGGGTCCAAAATATAGCAATCAACCCTCTAACACCGCCTTTCCTTTAGAACTCAACTCCGGAATGGTATTATCTAGACATAATTAACTCAGTATATCAATAAAGACACAATAAATCCAACACATAGTTTAGTTACCCATTCCAAGCATTCTTCCAAAAATACTAAAATTTGACCCCGAGCCCACTTGGTCCAAACACGAGGCTCGGACCAAAACCCGATCACCCATACCCCCACAAGTTAGAATATATAATTTGCTTGAAATTCGACCCCAAATTGGGGTTGAATTACCCAAAATTCCCAAAAACCTAACTCTACCCAAAACCCCTAATTTCTACTTTGATTTTAGGCCTAGATTCTAGTGTTTGTTGAAGAAAAATGGAAGGAATTGGTGTTAGAAACTCTTACCCAAAAGTCTATGGAGGAGGAATTGGATTGGAGGTATTCAATGGGGGTTGGAGAAGAAGAGAATGCTGAAAATGAGAAAGTTCCGTAATGAACATTCTGTTTTTGATTAAAAATATAACTGGGCGAAGTTGTTCATCGCGATCGCGGTAAAGGGACTGCGATCGCGGAGAGTCTGGCTCTAACACACTGCGATCGCGGAAGTGATGGTGCGATCGCAGAAGTCTCCTGGCTGAGGCTATGCGATCGCGGAAGGAAAGGNTAGAGTCTTAGAACTCCCCCCTCCCAACTACACTATGCGATCGCGACATAGCCTATGCGATCACATAGAGGCATGCACCAGACACCAGAAACTCAAGGAAACATCAGATTTTCCCCACTTTTTACACCCCGTTAGCTACCCGAAACTCACCCGAGCCCTCGAGTCTCAAAACCAAAAACACACACAACTCCCAAATCATCCTACGGACTTATTCAAGTTTTTAAATCACCAAAATATCATCAAAATCAAGGAATTAAACCTCAAAACTCATAAAATTTCCTTAAAACTTCATAAAGCTTAATTATTCCGATTTTGATCCGAATCACGTCATTTCGGGTCCGTTTTACACCAAATTTGACAGATAAGTCACATAACATATATTAAACCTTTTCCGGGCTCCGGAACCATAATACGGGCCCGGTAACACGGTTTTCACACCAATTATCATTTTCAAAAACCTTTATTAATTTCAGAAAACAATTTTCTTTAAAAATTCATTTCTCGGGCTTGGGACCTCAGAATTCGATTCCGGGCATACGCCCAAGTCTAGTACGGACCCTCCGGGACCGTCAAATCACGGGTCTAGGTCTGTTTACCAAAAATGTTGACCAAACTCAACTCTATTCCATTAATTATTATAAAATTCTATTTTCATCAAGTTTTCGCATAAAAGCTTCCCGGCAAAACGCCCGGGATGCGCACGCATTTTGAGGTGAGATTAACGGAAGCTTTCAGGGCCTCGGAATACAGATTTAGTCAAATACACACAGGATGACCTTTTGGATCATCACAAAGCCTTCCTCTTCTAGTGCCCCTAGGATTCCGTCCTGTCCAGTCTTCGTCTGTTTTTGATGATGTTTGTGGTTGTTAGTACTTATTTTGTTTTTTTTTTGTGTTTGGTAATTGGATCCCACCTAGCTGCTCCCGCTTTAAAAGGTCCAAATAAGTCTTTGCTGTCCCAAGCAAAGACTTCTCTGTGTTAAAAACTCTTTTGGTATGAATGAATCAACTTCTAAATGTTCTGCATAATGCCTATTTGTTTTTTTCTTCTATTTTCTATCATGTTGTGTGCACACATGAGGCATGGGTTAGCTTTGTTAGACTTCTTTATGCTTTCTGTATGCTTGTGTCTTTTTATGATGCCAAAAGGGGGAAAATAATTAAGAATAATTGATGGCAGGGTTTAAGAGGGAAGCACACAAACACGGGGAACAATATGGGGTCCTAGTCTTGTATCTGGTTAAGTTAGACTGTATAATTGTTCATCAATTATAAAAGTTTGTCATCATCAGAAAAGGAAAATTGACGGGTTAGTATTCTGTTTTGATGATCTAACAAACTTTTATGTAAAAGAACCAGATAAAGGACCTGATGCGTAACCATCACAACTAGTCAGCATGAACTCAAGAATCTGTGCAGTGTACATTTGAACTCACATGAAACAGTTTAGAGACCTGATCCCTTAACATTCTCACTGACGGAAGTACATGTCAACTCTACAGCTGGAAAGCTGTGATAGAAAAGTGACTGCCTACAACTGTATACGCTACAGTGCAGTAACAGTGCAACAGTCACTTCCCATTGGTTGAAGAGTGTACCAACTAAGTGTGTGCATCCTTCTTGGGATGTCCTATGGATATAATGTCTTGGTTGGAGACAAACAAGATATTCACTTGAGCATTTACTAAACATTCTCTCAAGCATTGAAGTGTTTCTCTTGCATTGAAGACTCAAGTGTGTCAAGAACAAGAAGACAACTCCGCTAAGACAGACCTGTTCTACTACATGTTGTTAGGTGTCCTAGTTGAGTTGTAATCTTGTATTTTGCTTTTCATTGTATCCTATTTGCTTTTCTAGAACCGTTGTCTTAGGAATCCTAAAACCATAAACCATCAGTGCTTGTGTTGTGACTAGTGTAGTCATAAGTTAAAGTCTTTGTAACTAGTGAGTAACAAAGTGACTTGTAACAGGTGTATTACAAGTTAGTGTGTCAAAGTCTTTGTAAGAGAGCCATTATAAAGTGGCTTGTGATAGTTGGGATTACAAGTTAATGAAGTTGAAATCCTACCAGTGTAGGTCGTGGTTTTTGTCCCCTTTAATTGGAATTTTTCCACGTAAAAATCCCGTGCCTCTTTTACTTACCGTCTTTATTGATAACCTTGAAGAAACTGGTAAAGGACCGGGTCTCTTTACAGTTTGCAGGCTCCTAAAAGCTATCAATTATTTATTAGATAAATATGGTATTGACGATTTAGTATGATTCTTCATAACGAAACAAAGGAATGTAATGCATATGCCGAGTTTAATGAAGATCTGTTATAAATAAATAATTTATGAATATAAAAATTATTTGAGGAAATTCTTTTGTATATATCTACTTTTACTCGCGCATAATGCAGAACAAATTATATATATATATATATATGTGTGTGTGTGTTGAAAGCTGTTCTATGTAGTGCAGAGATAAGAGTTTGACTCAGTGAAATCATTCCTCAAATCCGTACATGCATGTATTTTATGCATTAGTACCGTTTATACAAAAAAAATACTAATTATTGAAAGAATTTGTTTGAAGGAGATAAACTTTGTAAGTTAATTTTCTAGGAATAAGTTATGCGTTGATACAGGATAAGCAATAAATTAAAAGAGGATTCCTACGAAAATAAGCTGAACGCATTAAACGAGGGCCTTGGGTATGCCATTTAACTTTGTTGATGCAGAGGTGAAAGTTTTTCACGATTATATTAACTTCTTGCTTTAGTTTGGTTACCACTTTAATTTTGGTTCAACTTTCTACTGGCAACAAATATCCCAACTTCAATGATCTTATCAGAAAATTTGAAAGCATTTGTTGAACCCAAAAAAATGACAGTCAAATCATGTAAGAGACAAATATATCATGTCATAAATACAAAATATAGAACCCATAAAGTTAGTGAAATAAGCACTTGCATCATTTAGCTCACCCGTAAGCTTATTAGATAATTTAATATGTATCTATTTTGTAACTCAACAAATTGTTTTCTAGGATATATATATATGCTGCAATATCAAAGGATGACCAGCAGTGATCAATCTTTATGCCTCAGTTTCAGAAAGATCCATGGAATAGCTTGGTGTTGGCTAAAGGGTTAATGCACACACATCAATTTGTATTGTGGTTAGCCATACAAAAAAGATTAGATACTTTTGATTACACGGGCAATATCTGTTTATACCATATCTGGATAGAAAAGGAACACGTGTAGATTCAACAAACAGAAGAAGGAAAGCTGGCAAATAATTAGAGAACTGCAGCTTCATACAATAGGACAGAAAAATTGTAAATGGAAGACACACTTATAGACCTTAAATAGTTACATCTTGTATAGGATCAAGTTTTATAGAGAGGATTCCAATTGTGAGGTATGACTCTTGAGCTTTGTAACGACCCGATCGGTCGTTTTGGAATTTAAGCTTTGTTCGGTGGCGTAAGGTCTTGAACGACTTCACATTGTATATATCGACCTGCGTGCGTGGTTAGATTCAGTTACCGGATGGTCCGGAGTCGAAATAGAATAGAGATTTTAATTTTGAAAGCTTAAGCGGTGGGATTTGACCGGATGTTTGACTTTTGTGTAAATAACTCCGGAAAGAGTTTTGGGTAATGTCACATTACGAGGTCTAGATCACAGTTATTTGTTAATATGCTTATACTCCCTCAGGTCCGCAATAAGTGACCAATTTGTCTTTTTATTTTGGTCCAAACTAAGTGTCCATTTATATAATCAAGAAAAAAAATTTAATTTATTTTTTCAAAATTACCCTTATGTACGTATCCCTAAAAGAAGTCTTTTACTTCTCACATTAACTATGTTATAATATTTAATTAAGTATAGTTTAGTTACACTAACTATTTTTATCTAGAATTTTGTATTTTCTTTATGGGTGTACCCAAAGTAAACTGGTCATTTATCGTGGACAGGTGAGAGTAATATATAACTACTCCATTAGTAGCATGTACGAGTACAATAATACTACTTTCTACTGTTTATTTTTATTTTTGCACATTTTCTACTCCAAAAAAAAAGTCACATCTCATTGCAGTAGCTAGCCTTCTCCTCCGTTCCGGCACCCTTTTCTTTCTTGGCTCTATGTGCATTTGAAATAATTACTGCATTTCTGTTAGTTTTAATACAATGGTAAGTTATAGGTCCTCTACTCCTCTTTAAGTAGTGAATGCCATCTCTGGATACCAGAATATATTCTGGGCATTTTTCTACTAAAATTGCTCTAGTGAAGGCATGTGTATTTGCTCTAGTTTTTCAGAATGGGGTACTATGTTACTCTATTTTAGCTTCATTAGCCATGTAAATCCATTCCCGTCAACTTTTTGCTTCGCTGTCGCTTCGCCGGAGTTCCACCATCTCCGGCCAGCTCTTTTCACCATAGACAACCAGCTGAAACTCCCCTTAAAACAGCTCCAAAGAAGTCACCAAAACAGCCCCAACTTCTCTGTTAAAAGCTACCCCAAACTCCAGCCAAAACACCACCCAAACAGCCCTCAAACCAAGCTGAAAATTCAGTTCAAACACACCCAAAACACAGCACAATCCAACTGCAATCAACCATGAAACAGGTCGTAAAACACCTCAAAACCAGCTCGAAATGGCCACCTTTTCCACCACTGTTTCAGCCATTAAAAGCACCGTTAAACAGTTCTGATGCAGCGTCCTAAACCATCTGAAAATACACCCATAAACGTAGCAAGGTTCTGAACTTTTCTTTCCGTTTCAGTCGAGTTCGAGGTCGAGCTAAAGCTCCGGTCGAGTTGGTTCATAGTCTGTCCGTTTTTGCTTGTCAAAAGGGAAGCTTTGAAGATTGAGCCGAGCATTGGTGAATTGGTAAAAAAAAAGCTAAATTGGGTATTGAATTGGCCGAATTGAGGTAAGTATCTTACCTAATCTTGTGTGGGGGAATTACCCTTAGGATTTGAATCTTCTATGCTAATTGTGGCCCGTGTACGCGAGATGACGAGTGCGTACCCAGATTCCAATTGTGAGGTATGACTCTTGAGCTTAAATAGTTAAATCTTATATTTAGTCCTCATGCAGAATTTGGCAAACATAAACCAATGCCTTCATACTCATTAATCATTTTATTTCAGCATACAAAGCCTTTCTCTCGCACCTAATCAAATAACCACTCCCACAAGACAAATGTAACGACCCGGTCAGTTGTTTTGAGAATTAGCATCCCGATCCCCTAATAACTGCTTCTCCCATGTCTATTTATATTATTGAAACTTGTCGGAGTGTTGAGTGGTGAAATCCGGAGTGATTTTGGACACTTAGTCTTTAAATGTGGATTTTTGCTTTTGAAATCAGGCCGTAGCTAGAACTGTGTGAAGACGGATCCAGAATGGAATTTCGTTCTCCGTTAGCTCCGTTGGGTGATTTTGGGGTTAAGAGCGTGTTCAGAATGTGTTTTCGAGGTAGGTTGTAGATTTAGGCTTGAATTGGCTAAAGTTGGAATTTCGGCGATTTCGACCGATAGGTGAGATTTTGATATCGGACTCGGAATGGAACTCAGAAAGCCAATGCAGATCCGTAATGTCATTTATGACCTGTGTGCAAAATTTGAGGTCATTCAGATGAGTTTAGACGTGTTTCGGCATCAGATGTGAATTCTAGAAATTTCATAAGTTCTTAGGCTTGAATCTATGCATATTTGATGATTTTGATGTTTTGAGATGTGTTTTTAAGGCTTGACCAAGTTTGAATGAGGTATTAGGGTCAGTTGGTGGTTTTGGTTGAGGTCCCGGGGGCCTCAGATGTAATTCAGGTGTTCAAATGGGCATTTTGGCCTTATAGACTTAGCTGGTTTTGCTGGGTTTTCACCAGAAGTGTTTTGTTCTCCGCGATCGCAGGTATTACTCCGCGATCGCATAAGGTATATATGGGAGGCCTGTGATTTGTTCTTAGCGATCGCACAATAATAACTGCGATCACAGTGCATCGGAATATTGGTCTCCGCGATCGCATAGCATAAGGCGCGATCGCATAGCCTTGAGGGCAGGGGCTCTGCGATCGCAGACCTGTAGGTGCAAATGCGATGAAGGATTTCTGGCGCGTGTAAGTTTACCCTCCGCGATCGTGACTCGTTATACGCGATCGCATAGTAGAAATGACTGGGCAGTCTTTTAAAAGTCTAATTCCGAGGGTTTTTGTTATTTTCACCATTTTTTTTATTTTTGAGAGATCGGGAGAGGCGATATTTGGAGGCATTTGCACCTAGGTAACTTGGGTAAGTAATCTCTAACCATTATAGATCAATTTCCATGATTCTAATCTTAATTTCCACCTCTAATTTCGAAAATCTTGGGTAGAAAGAGGAAAAAATGGGATGAACTTCATAGACCAAATTATTGAGTTTTTATTGGGTGTTAAACCTCCAATTTGAGAGATTCTTATATGGTTAGACTCGTGAGTGAACGAGTGTCCGGAACATATAATATTTACCCGATTCCGAGATGTGGGCCCGGGGGACTTTTTGGGCGAATTTCCTAATTTTGCGTATTAGCTTCGAATTAATTAGCTATTTTGTTCCCCTGAAGTGATATTTACATTATACAATCAAATTGAATAGATTTGCGCCACCCAGAGTCGGATACTCGTGGCAAGAGCGTGGTATTGAGTTGATTAGCGTAGTCGAGGTAAGTGGCTTGCCTAACTCTGTGTTGGGGATTTCCCTTAGGCATTTTTATACTGATTTTACTATGTGGACGCCGTGTACGTGAGGTGACGAGTGCGTACACGGGTCATGGTTGCTAAATTTCCGTTTTTCCTCCTGTCATAACTCATTTCATTCCTATATTACTGCTTCATGTTATAACTGATTGGTTAGCATAGAAATGAGCATGCCTACCTATTTTCATTGAATTCCCCGTAATTGCTACTATTTGCTCCATGCTCAGGTAGTTTTACCTTAATCTTGCCTATTATTATCTTGAATTGTTTAATTACGCCGTATCTGATAGCATTCTGCACCTCATATTTAAATTGGGACTACGGACCGAGATCCGGGAGCTTTCCCCCTGTACTGCATAACATATTTAAATTGGGACTACGGGCTGAGATCCGAGAGCTTTCCCCCTGTACTGCATACCATATTTAAATTGGGACTACAGACTGAGATGTGGGAGCTTTCCCCCTGTACTAAATTGCATATTTGCTGTTGAGATATATGATGTGCTGAGCCGAGGGGTTTTCTTTATTATTTCTTCTAGTTTTCCTTTAAACTCTGCTTAATTTAGCTATTTATATGTCATTGTTCAAACTTATAACTGCCTTATTTTCAAACTTAGTAGAGCCTTAACCTGACCTCGCCACTACTTGACTGGGGTTAGGCTTGGCACTTACGGAGTACCGAATGTGGAGTACTCACGCCCTTTCCTGCGCATGTTTTCCCCATGTGCATATCCAGGTACCGGTACACAACATTTCGGCTAGGAGTACTACAACACTTGCTCAGGAGACCGCGAGGTAATTCTGCCGCGTCCGCAGAATCTTACGTGTCCCCATCTACTCTACTATAGGCATATGAGATAGACATATACACAATTTCCTTATTTCGTTGTATAGAGCTATAGTTGTATAAAGCTTGTGACTTGGTGATATTCCGGGTTTTGGGAGAGTGAAAGCTGTAAATGCCGAGTGGCTTAAGTCTTATAGTCATTGCTTCATCTTTACTGTTTATTTCTGTGTTGTCTTATTTTTCTGCATAATTTAGGTTTACCTAGTGCTAGAGACTAGGTGCCGCCACGAGACCGTTCGGAGGGTAAATTCAGGTCGTGACAACAAGATATAACACCGATTGCACGGTGTACCGGTGTCCATCATATCTGATCGAGGTCCTCAGTTCACCTCAAACTTCTGGAGAGATTTGCATAGTGAGTTGGGTACCCAGATAGATCTCAGCACAAAATTTCACCCCCAGACGGACGAGCAGTCTGAGCGCAAGATTCAGATTCTTGAGGATATGCTCCGTGCCTGTGTGATGGATTTTGGAGGGTTATGGGATCGATACTTTCCTCTTGCAGAGTTTTCATATAATAACAGCCACCAATCCAACATTCAGATGGCGCCGTATGAGGTTTTGTATGGTAGGCGGTGTAGGTCTCCAGTAGGATGGTTTGAGCCGGGCGAGGCCCGATTGTTGGGTACAGACTTGGTTTAGGATGCCCTGGACAAGGTGAAGGTGATCCAGGAGAGACTTCGCACAACTCAGTCCAGGCAGAAGAGTTACGCAGACCAGAAGGTTCGTGACTTGGAATTTATGGCTGGAGACCGGGTTTTGCTTCGGGTATCGCCTATGAAGGGCGTCATGAGATTCGGGAAGAAGGGTAAGCTGAGTCCGAGGTTCATTGGCCCTATTGAGGTGTTGCAGTGGGTTGGGGAGGTTGCTTATGAGTTGGCCTTGCCTCCCAACCTAGTAGGAGTTCATCCGGTGTTCCACATTTCCATGTTCCGGAAGTATCACGGTGATCTCAATCATGTTTTGGATTTCAGCTCAGTCCAGTTGGACAAGGATCTATCATATGTTGAGGAGCCCGTGGCTATATTAGACAGGCAGGTCAGGAAGCTCAGATCGAAGAATATTGCCTCAGTCAAGGTTCTGTGGAGGGGTCATCCGGTCGAGGAGGCAACTTGGTAGACCGAAGAGGATATGCGGAGTCCGTACCCTCACCTTTTCACAGCTTCAAGTATGTTCCTATACTCGTTCGAGGACAAACGATTTTCTTAAGAGAGGGAGAATGTAACGACCCGGTCGGTCGTTTTGAGAATTAGCACCCTGATCCCCTAATAGCTGCTTCTCCCATGTCTATTTATGTTATTGAAACTTATCGGAGCGTTGAGTGGTGAAATCCAGAGTGATTTTGGACACTTAGTCCTTAAATGTGGATTTTTGCTTTTGAAATCAGGCCGTAGCTAGAACTATGTGAAGAAGGATCCAGAATGGAATTCCGTTGACTCTGTTAGCTCCGTTGGGTGATTTCGGGGTTAGGAGCGTGTTCAAAATGTGTTTTCGAGGTCGGTTATAGATTTAGGCTTGAATTGGCTAAAGTTGGAATTTCGGCGATTTCGGCCGATAGGTGAGTTTTTGATATCGAACTCGGAATGGAACTCCGAAAGCGACAACATGTCCGTAATGTCATTTATGACATGTGTACAAAATTTGAGGTCATTTAGACGAGTTTAGACGTGTTTCGGCATCAGATGTGAATTCTAGAAATTTCATAAGTTCTTAGGCTTGAATCTATGCATATTTGATGATTTTGATGTTTTGAGACGTGTTTTTAAGGCTAGAAAAAGTTTGAATGAGGTATTAGGGTCAGTTTATGGTTTTGGTTGAGGTTCCGAGGGCCTTGGATGTGTTTCAGGTGTTCAAACGGGCATTTTGGCCTTATAGACTTAGCTGGTTTTACTGGTTTTTCACCAGAAGTGTTTTGTTCTCTGCGATCGCAGGTATTACTCCGCGATCGAATAAGGTATATATGGGAGGCCTGTGATTTGTTCTTCGCGATCGCGCAATGATAACCGCGATCGCAGTGCATGGGAATATTGGTCTCCGCGATCGCATAGTAGATATTAGGTCTGAGGAAAGGGCCAACGTTTGTTCTCCGCGATCACAGAACACCATACGCGATCGCATAGCCTTGAGGGCAGGGGCTCCGCGATCGCAAACCTGTAGGTGCGAATGCGATGAAGGATTTCTGGCGCGTGTAAGTTTACCCTCCGCGATCGTGACTCGTTATACGCGATCACATAGTAGAAGTGACTGGGCAGTCTTTTACAAGTCTAATTCCGAGGGTTTATGTTATTTTCACCATTTTTGATTTTTGAGAGCTCGGGAGAGGCGATTTTTGGAGGCATTTGCGACTGGTTAGCTTAGGTAAGTAATCTTTAACCATTATAGATCAATTTCCATGATTCTAATCTTAATTTCCACCTCTAATTTCGACAATCTTGGGTAGAAAGAGGGAAAAATGGGATGAACTTCATAGACCAAATTATTGAGTTTTGATTGGGTGTTTGACCTCCGATTTGAGATATTCTTATATGGTTAGACTCGTGAGTGAACGAGGGTCCGGAAAATATAATTTTACCGATTTCGAGACGTGGACTCGGGGGACTTTTTGGGCGAATTTCCTAATTTTGCGTATTAGCTTCGAATTAATTAGCTATTTTGTTCTTTACATTATATATCGAATTGAATAGATTTGGGCCACACAAAGTCGGATACTCGTGGCAAGAGCGTGGTCTTGAGTTGATTAGCGCAGTCGAGGTAAGTTGCTTGCCTAACTCTGTGTTGGGGATTTCCCTTAGGCATTTTTATACTTATTTTACTATGTGGACGCCGTGTACGTGAGGTGACTAGTGCGTACACGGGTCATGGTTGCTAAATTTTTGTTTTTCCTCCCATGTCATAACTCATTTCATTCCTATATTATTGCTTCATGTTATAACTGATTGGTTATCATAGGAATGAGCATGCCTACCTGTTTTCATTGAATTCCCCGTAATTGCTACTATTTGCTCCATGCTTAGGTAGTTTTACCTTAATCTTGCCTATTGTTATCTTGAATTGTTTAATTACGCCGTATCCGATAGCATTCTGCACCTCATATTTAAATTGGGACTACGGACCGAGATTCGGTAGCTTTCCCCCTGTACTGCATAGCATATTTAAATTGGGACTACGGGCTGAGATCCGAGAGCTTTCCCCCTGTACTGCATACCATATTTAAATTGGGACTACGGGCTGAGATCCGGGAGCTTTCCCCCTGTACTACATTGCATATTTGCTGTTGAGATATATGATGTGGTGAGTCGAGGGATTTTCTTTATTATTTCTTCCAGTTTTCTTTTAAACTCTGCTTATTTTAGCTATTTATATGTCATTGTTCAAACTTATAACTGCCTTATTTTCAAACTTAGTAGAGCTTTAACCTGACCTCGCCACTACTTGACTGGGGTTAGGCTTGGCACTTACGGAGTACCGAATGCGGAGTACTCACGCCCTTTCCTGCGCATGTTTTCCCCATGTGCATATCCAGGTACCGGTACACAGCGTTTCGGCTAGGAGTACTACAACACTTGCTCAGGAGATCGGGAGGTAATTCTGCCGCGTTCGCAGAATCTCATTTGTCCCCATCTACTCTACTATGGGCATATGAGATAAACATATACACAATTTTCTTATTCCATTGTATAGAACTATAGTTGTATAAAGCTTGTGACTTGGTGATATTCCGGGTTTTGGGAGAGTGAAAGCTGTAAGTGCCGAGCGGCTTAAGTCTTATAGTTATTGCTTCATCTTTACTGTTTATTTCTGTGTTGTCTTATTTTTCCGCATAATTTAGGTTTACCTAGTCGTAGAGACTAGATGCCGTCACGAGACCGTTCAGAGGGTAAATCCGGGTCGTGACAACAAGAGATAACCCAAAACCATTATGTAGCTCGAGACAATAATGGACTTTTATAATCTCGCAAATTTTGTTTTTATAATATATTAAAAACATTTGCACTAATAACTAATTTAAAAGATGCTGCAAATTCAGATCATTATTTTTAGATACTCACATAATTCCAGGACACTACGTTCTCCTTAGCCGTTGAGTTAAAAGGCCTAACTCTTAGGCTAAAGTTTAATGTAGACACAGTTGAAAGAGCAGCTTATACAGGAATTGCAATTTTCACCTGTAGTGTTGCCTTTCAAATACTTGGGAATTTCACTCTCTTTTAGAAAGCTAACACTGCATCAATGTCTACCTCTTGTGGATAGAATTAGGTGTTGGACTACAAAGTTGAGGCCAACCAAAGCTCCCCTAGCCTCCGCAATGTTGTGGTTCTCGGCCTTGACTGGAATTGTAAAGGCCATGATAATGTCCCCTTTCTCATGTCTGATAGATCCTCCTAGCCCTGATTTTCCTTCCCCTTGAAGGAAGCTCCCATCAGTGTTGATCTTGACCCATTCCCTATCAGGCTTGTTCCACCGAACCACCATACTTTTAAGCACGAGTTGTAACCTTGTTAGGAGGTCACAGAAGGAGTTCCATGGTAGTTTTAGATCACAGTTTGGATAGGCTTTGTTGACTGCAGTTTCAATACTCCAAGTTATTTGTTGCTTTAATCTATAAATACTGAAGCTTTTTTGATCTCCATACCTGCATGCACAAAAATCTTTCCAAAGGGACCAGCAAATAATAACATGGGTGATATTTTAAACAAATTTGTGGACATCATTGACAACCTTAGAAGTCCACCATTTGTTAATTATATATCTAATAGGATAGGAGTGATGTTGAATTCCAAGAGAATTTCCAAAGAGTTTTCAAATGTAACTAGCAGCTTGACCCTCTACAAATACATGATTTATGTTATTAGTAGTAGGAATTTTGCAGCAGTTACATATGGAAACAATTTGTTTGCCAAATTTAATTATCACATCATCAAAAGGAAGTTTTCTATGCCATAACCTCCAAACTAGAAATGACATCTTAAAAGGAATATTAGATTTCCATACCTTGTCGATGAATTGAACTTTTGGACTAGATTTCCTTACCAGATTCCATGCGCTCTTGTTTGTGAACCTGCCATTTTCTGAAAGCTCCCGAAAAATTTGATCTTCCTTGTTTTGGTTGCCAATAGAAATGGTTTTGATTTGGGCGCACCTGCGGGCGCGCAGGTGCGGGCTAGGAGACCGCAGGGACTAGAGGCAGTGTGTTCTTTTAAAACGGGAGATTTGCCAATTTCTCTCATTTTTCATTTGGCTTGGACGATTTTGGAGAGCTTCAAGAGGGATTTTCATCAAGCAACTATAGGTAAGTGATTCCTTCCCATTTTTGAGTTTCATACTTGGATTACACATGGATTTGGTCACAGAATTAGTAGAAATTTGGGGTTTTGAGGGGAAGACCTAGAATTCGCATTTTTGGATTCACCACGAATTTGAGCATGAAATTAAGAGTAAATTAAATATTGGAGTTAGTAAAGTCATGGGTAATCTTTATCTTCAAATTTTTTTGGAATCCGGGCACGTGGGCCCGAGGGTAATTTTGTCAACTTTTCGAGCGGAGTTAGAAATTTATATAAATTGAATTGTTTTAAGTATTAGAGTATATTTTCATTGGTTTGCCCGTTATTTGGATAGTTTTGGGGCGTTGTGCATCAATTTGAGTGGTCGGAAGGGTTTGGAGGCCGGTTATGAATCTTCGGAGCGAGGTAAGTCTCCTTTCTAACCTTGTGATGTGCCGGAGAATTTCGGCACATTTAATACCATAGTGCTTAAATTATGGCTCGTTTCAAGAGAATTTACTCTTATTAATTATAGAATTTTGGTATTTTGCAGTACACAAGGTGTAAACACTCAAGACCATGCAAAAGAGAGTTAAAGAAGAGAAAAGAGGAGGAAAATGGCCGAATGCGATCGCATATGCAACATGCGAATCGCATTTCGAGCCTAGAGATCGCATACCGCAACAGAAAGTTGAGTCAAATTTAAGGAGTGAAATGCGGTCAAATGTGCGACCGCATATCTCAAATGCGAACCGCATTTAAATCGCATCACCATCTGATGCCTGAAGCTACACTGCAAATGCGATCGCATTTCACTAATGCGGACCGCATCTCTCAAATGCGAAGAACCTCTGGGACCTAGGGTTTTGATATGCGACGAAGAAAGTGAATATGCAAATCGCATCCCTGTTATGCGACAGGAATGCGATCGCATCTATGCCCGACAGGGGTGTTTTTGTCCGTTTTTCACCTGAATTTTGACCCACTATAAAAAGCTTTATCTTGGCAAATCTTGGCATATCTTTGGACATATCTTCAGCTTTGTAAATATAATTTAGAGAGAGAATAACAAGTTTTGAAGCTAGGCTTCGCACACACACTTGGGTCTTGAAGATTTCACCATTGTGGTCAAGGATTTCTTACCCATTTATGTTTATTTATTCATTTCCATGTTTTGTATTGAATATCTAAGTGTGTAGTATTTTTCCAACA